>CM037787.1:64722161-64772161 GCA_021229015.1 Solen grandis
GACCAGTGCCAGTTGGTTTAGCTGCCAACTGGTTTAATGATGAAAAAAAGCCTTCATTAATATAAAGTGTAAACATGATCAGAATGCATTGTTTGCTAATGACTGATAAAACAACTTTTTTTTTTCTATTTTGACTTTTAGGGAGATAGTACAGTCATATCAATGAGGAGAAATAATCTTCTGTAATAAAATAAATCAAGTTAAATTAATATCTAGCCTTTCATGTATCAGTTACCTTTAAGATGACAGCAAAATACAAAAACCTAAATGTATAACAAAGAAAGACTAACCTGGGATGTTTACAGCGTAAAAGGTAGTATCCAGAAAAGCATCTATCAGTTTATGCGACCAATACAGAACTAAATCAGCCTGTGCACCTGCATGCAGTTTAGTCCATTCAATTCCTTCCAATATCATGGAGATGAAAGGATTCCGTAACAAAACCTGTTTACTGGGTAAACAAGTAATAGTTGTCATTCTGACAGGGACTTTCAATGGTCAAGCACTATGAAAAAGTGAGCCATAGGGCTAAAAAGTGTCAGAGACAGTCTGGAAGATTGAATCCCTACCTGTTTCCGACTTGGCAGCGACCGAAGCATATGAGAACTCGGACGTGTAAGAGGAAGTGGAGGCACTGCTATAGGAAGGTCTGGGTTCAACTGTTGTATTGTTACTGAAGTAGCTGGAGGACTCCAGTACTGCAGTTGTCGTTTCTTGAGGTCCCGACGACAGCTGCAACATTTTACCAGATATCTTACTTTAGGTTGACAAAATCATGTTGTTTGATCAAGAATTTGTTAAATAAAATTGAATTTTTTTTACAACAGACAGAAATATGTCTATGAATTTGCTGTAAATCATATTTCTTCATTTATATTCATTTTCTAAAGAAACTGATTTTTTCCAATTCTCTTTTTAATTTCTATGTGATATCATTCAGTGATGTTTCTTATTTACTGAAATAAAATGAACCCTAAGACTCACATCTAAAGCTATCTACATCAAACATCATAAAACAAGAGTGTTTTCTGGAACATGTGTGTCACCTGCTGAAGCGTAATGGAAGAAGTGTGACAGACAGATGGACAGACAAAGGAAAAGTGATCCCTACGTGTCACCTCTGCTTACAGCAGGTGACACAATAAAATGAATTAAAAACCTGTAATACTATCTACAAGCATGAAACTATTTCTTTTATTTGGTTCCTATCCTTGTGGGATTAATAGAAGAGACATTTATCAATGTCATTTAGACAAGAGTGTGTCTCTAGCAGACTTACAATTCTTCTCCTGAAGATCCTGGATTTCTGTTGGAATTACTGCACTGGAGCCTTGATGCAAGCACTCTGCCACATTAGAGCATGACAGAGTGTATCTACTTTGTAAGAAACTGCGTTTTTATATCAGAACAAGAAGATGAGTTATCTGTTCTCTCCCCCCCCCCCCCCCTCAGAATATTTGCAGGTTATCTTCAGAACCTTTATGACAAATTCTTTTTATAGCACTGTACTTCTCTCCATTCTAAACAAAATACCAGATACCTTGGAAGGTCATAAATTGAAGAGAAGAAATCTTATATTAGCATGTTTGACATCTTGAAGCTCAAGTCCTCCTATGTAAGTATCAACAATGTTTCTTTTTCCTATTTCTTTTTAATTCAACAAGCAAGACATGGACTGTTTAGAACTGAACTTAAAAATAATCACAATATGCTAAAAATATTCTAGTTCTAACATGTTTTCAACACTCTAATGAGGGAACATGCTGTTACAAGTTCTTCACTGTCACTCAGACACTTTCTGTTCTATATTTTTAGCAAATAACCAGTTATCCTTCAATACAACAGTTATTATCAAGGTGGAGGTTGTTTTCCTTATTGTGTCTTACCTTTGTCGGAGGAGGAGGGGGAGCTGGAGGCATTTTCTTTGGCAAGACACCTTCCAGCTCACTGATGGTAAAGTTGTGCCTCTTCTGACTAGGCACCACAATGTCTTCAAGGTACGCCTCTTTGTAGTGCTCTAAAGCAATCTGAGACATAAAACAAACATGTATATACTAAGAGGTTCTAACTCACTGATGTGTATCATTTGCACTGCTGACTATACGTGTGAAGGCCAGGTAAGTGACTTTATCTTCATAAGACACCAGCAAAATAATTTATAAATGTATTCATGCATACATATGAATCTTTGATGCTTAAATGGATTCAGTAGTCTGATCACAATCTCCAACTCACAGACTCTGCCACAGTGAGTTGAAAAATAGCTGAATTTTAGCTAAATCCCAGGTAAGGAATAGTGTGACATTTGGTATTCACCATGGTCATGTGTTTGGCAGTGATTGATGTCAAGCCAATCCACAGCGCTGGAGTTTTGCCTAACCATTGTCAGGTTTAAATTTCATGTATTTTAAACATTTAAGTGGTAGATGGCTAGGTTCTTAAGCAGGTATAACCTGAAGTCTTATCTGTCACTGAGTGTAAATTGTTTTTCTCAAGCTGAAAGTCTTGAAATCTTGTTTTTCAGGAAAGGAAAAAAAAAGGGGGGGGGGAGATTTTTCTACCTCATTAAACTGGACATGTTACTATAAACTGACTTTCATGGCAACTGTCAAGCTATCAATTCTTAAAGGGTACTTAATCTGTACAACCGTGTTGAAATAAGGTGTCTCAGTAAACAGGTGAGAGCAGAGATGAAATGCAATCATGGAGCTGTCATTGATTTAAATGATATAATTATACAGTTAAATCAACTTGTAACAATATCGCATGTTACGATATATAAGATCAATAAGATCACTTTTAATGTTATTCAGATGTAACAATATCTATATCAAGGTCTGGTGAATATCATTATAAGCTGAATTTACTGTACTGATGTAAAGACTATTTTATTCTGTTTATAAACAATTTCTGGTATTTTAGCAAGTAAAAAAGAAAGAAAAGAAAATTTCAATCAGACATTCAATGTGTTTTTTGTGTTTTGTTGTTTTTGCATTTATTTCACTGGAAACAATGCAGGGTAATCTCTCTAGTCTTTAGCAGTAAAAGTTTAAGTCAATCTTTTCTATTTGTATTAAGTTCAATTACTCACAAACAGTATCATGGCACAGTGACTACTTATAGTCCCAGGGCAGTTGCCTGAAAGTCAATTTGAATATAGGAAAGGTCCATCCAAAACGTCTGACAGAAACATATTCACTGTCAAAATGGGTATTGCTTAAATAAATACCAAATTTCTCTTAACTTTACAGGTTTCCTACAAAATATACATAAAAATTGCAATTCACACCAAATAACCCATATTCATTAAAAATGTCTTAATTGTACACATACTTAAGTTGTATCAATAAATAATTTTTTGAGAAATGCACATCAATTTTGTTGCTATGAATTTGTTGTTATGAATGCAACCTAACACAACCATGACAGTGGGTTACAATGATACTGGCCACTACTCCTCACCTCATCTACTTGACCACCAGATTGTTTTTCATAATGAACTGATATTGTGCCTATGATATAACCAAACTTCTTGGCTATGTCAATCAAGAATATCTGTACAGATGTTGAGCCCGAGAGGTTCATGGTATGCTTCACTGTGCTGGAACTTGTGTCCACCATGTCACGCACAATACATAGGATCCTCGGCTCCTCTGCCACATTGACATCCTGTGAACAGAAATATTAATTTAACTACAGATGCATTTTATCACACTGTGCTGGATTTCTCTTTTTTCTTCCATCATTATAAGGGGTCATATGTGAGTGAACTATCTTAAAATCAATGTAGTTTCCCCAATATAAATAAAATGATACTTTAAAAAAAATAATGCCCCTTCCACATCGATAAAAAATGGCCTAATATTTTAAATAAGAATAAACTACAAAGCCAAAGAGAGATAACAGTGTCAATCTTTACAAAGAGGTGTCATTCTGTGACTTTGAATTGCTAGTTGGTGTTGATTCTTTTAATTCACATGATTTTAGCAGGTTTTTTTTTGTTTGTTTTTTTCATTGTAAGTCTGATAGGAGCATGATTTAACATATCATCCAGTAACAAATATTTGTGTATCTCAACTGAATGTCTACCATACTCTTGTTTGTTTGAAAACACACATGAAACAGAGGGAGTGTGTTCAAAAGAAGTGAAGAAAACATAATTGTATGACCATATGAAGTTTCTTAATAACAATTAAAATAGCAGGTTTACCTAAAAATAGTTAAATCTTTCTATACTAAATATTTCATACTGTTCCTTGTATTTTGAGCATTCTTTTTATAATTCATCCATTACTGACTTTTTAAGAAAATAATAGTAGTTATAATTTATTAATATGCAATCATAGCTTTATGACAGAATATACATGAACCACTTCCATACAAAATGGTCAGGGAAAATTGTCAAGCTTTAATACAAACATCTCCAAACTGTAACAAATACCTCATAGTGCTGTAGATCATACATTATAATCAGGGGTGTAAAAATCCACTCGTATTTACGAGTGAATTTCATGGTCTGACAAGCATGATTTCCCTTAACACTTGTCTGACTGGACGAGTAACTTTCCGCTTCTGAGAAAGAAATATTTCAGTAAAAAACGAATTTCATAATGTTACAATCATTAGTCTAGATCATAAAATGCCTTAATTAATACGGGGTGCTAATTTTAACAAAATATCACCATAGCGATGCTCTTTTCCAAAAAAGATCAGTAAGTAGCAGCAAGCGCAGACTGATTCCATTATATTCTATGCATTATTTCTTTTTGATACATTTTTGGTTAGTTTGATGTGTTTTATTTCCAGCTGTCAAAATGTCAAAACAACTGTCAAAAAAGAGCTTTTTGGCAGCGGAGACGATGAAAAGACAGAGGAAAAGTGAAAGTTAAAACATTTATTGTAAATGATCCTCACAGGCTAATATTTCTATAAAAATAGAAATACAGTGACACAACTGTTTCCCGCCTTTTATCTTATCATTTACTATTACGGGAAGCAAAAGTTAGTGTAAGGACAAGCAAACTTTGTGTAAGGACGAGTAAGATTTTTCACCTACTCCTCCTACATGGGAATGTGACTGACTGATGATTTTCCATCCTGATAAATGTAATATCCTAACAATTACACAAAAGAAAACCCATACAATCTACTTTAAAACTTCTCAACCACATTCTTGCAAAAGTTTATTCATTTTAATAAAGAAATAAATTCTATTACAAATAAAGTCGATCAATCTCTGAGATTCCTATTAAGAAATGTGAAAATAAACTCTGCACTAAGCCTATAAAGCTTAAGTCACGTCGAAATTGTATTTGACACCATGCCAGAGGCCAAGTAGACCAGACTGAGAAAGTACAGCTGAGGACAGCAAGGTTTGTAACTGGCTGCCATCATAATAATATTAATTAACATTAGCTAAGTTACAGACATGCTATCCACTAACTGGCCAAATTCATAGGACCAGAGCTTGTCTTGTAATAAATAATCTATAAATTTGTCTTCAATTATACATGTATAGGCATTATCCAAAGCCAGGCCTATTTTCAGATGTTGGGAAAGGGGCCTTAATATCATATTTAGGGGAAAATATTAACATTTCTTTCATTGGGGAGAGAAAAATTCTAGATTAAGATGCAAATTTGGGGAAAACTTGCATGATTTTAAATATTTTTTCAGACGGGAAGGCAGCGATGAATGGCCCCTGATAAAGTACGAAAAAAGTCCTGAGAGCTACTGACTCTAGAACCAGTCAAAGCAGTGCGCATTGCTTTCAACACTTAACACCTAAATGACTCCTTCAAATACTTTCTTTTTACCCCCGAATTATTACACAGTGGAACTTGCTGTCTGCTGCTGTTTACCAAGCAGTATAGTTGATGCTTTTAAGGCTGTTGTCACAGTGTCTGGTATCATATCCATCACTTATCTGTACATAATGTTTACATTACATATCATGTGATATCATATATATATATATATATATACACAAAGAATGTTTGTCTATACCTAACTTTCACATGAACCTCAGAAGGGGTGACCAACAACATGAGCCACAAACAATGTGAAACCAGGATGATGTGATATTCAAGAAGAAGGAAAATTTGTGATTTCTCTCTACTCTTATTCAAATCTTACATCCAATAATGTAAAATTCAGTGACTGCAAATAAAAACAATAGGGCAAATAGTGTTTTCTCATTTGTGTCCTCACTTAATCCTGATGTGGAGTCCTGGACTCAAGTCTTAAATTCCTAGAGAATGTTTGCTTCTTACCTTTTAGTGTAAAAAAAGAAGTGTTGATAAGTTTTTTGGCTTTTTTTTTTTTTTTTTTTTTACTAGATCATGAAGATTAACCTTTAACAGGGAGTTATCCTAGCAACACTAGGAAAACTGCTACATCACGTCAGTACAATATAATCATTAAGAAATATCTCAATTAAAAATAAAAGCAGGTGCCAAAAATAAATTCGGCGTAGATATTACAAGCTGGTATGTACCCCACCCACTATATTTACATTGTTTCAAAGTTAAGTCGCTATGGAACATATTAATTAAAGAGACGAATTATACCTCGAAAGGCACAATTTGTGTATTTTCCCCAACGACCATGGTCTTTGTTTTTTTTAATGAAATGGACTAGGGACAAACTTTATCGACAGAGTTCTCTTCTTCAATCATTATTTCTTTATTTTTTCATTAGGAAACTTCACGAATGGCGACTAAAATCTCGCAACTTCCCGTAGGTCAACGCGAGATGTGCTTCCAACTTCCTTTTCCGTTTCGCAAGATCCACCATCATGAGGTATGAAAAGTGCTAAGACATAAATCTGTTTTCATCAATGATTTTTGTGTCAAGTTTCGACATAAAATCATATTGATATTATGCAGAGTAACTAAATAATTAATTATCATCATTTTATCTAATATAAGTAGGCCTGTCAACATTTTAAGAGTTAATTTGGTATCGAGCAACTGAGAAGGACTGAACATTGAATGTTAACATGAAGAAAGTTAACGTTACACAGGGGTTTACTTAAGGTTCTGACTTTCACTTGTCCAGGGGGGCAAGTTAACTTTTAACATCTACTAGCCCTCAGTGAAGAAAAACAGGTTGCCCGATCTTGAAGTTAGTCGGTGTTTGTTAATGTTTAGAACTAAATATGCAATATTAAGGTGGATTTTAGTTAATATGTATCAAACACAATTTGCAAGCATTTCATCCCTCATATACTGTTGAAAATAAAAAAAAAAAAAAATATTTCATTTCTATAAATAAACTTGCCCGCTGGGCTATCTTCTGTGAAAAACCACTTGCAAGTGGTAGTTAAAGCTATCTGTGTTTATGGCTGTCATACTCCTAACATAAAACAACAAAAAAACAAATGCTGGACATAGAACAACCACAAAGCCATTTTTTTAGAATAAGCAGTTAAGTGGCGTGGTGGTGCAGTGGTAAAGTATCCAAAGGTTGTGGATTCGAACCCCGTTGGATGCAAGAATTCTTCAGGACCTTCCCGGGCACAAAGTACTGGTACAAACCAGGAACTGTCGGAAGGGATTAAGTTAGTTGTAAGAACTTGTTTCCCAATCGACATAAAATCAATAAATTTTAACTAATAAGCAGCCAAGTGATAATACAAATAGAAGATTGTAAGGTCAGTGTGTCGCACACCTCACTAATAGCAATATTTTTGGGATAAGTTTTTGGGTATAGATTTTTACATGAATACTTGGTGAAGTTATGGATAGTTCAATAAAGTTGACCAGTTGATTTTGCTGTTTATGAAGTTGTAATGTCTCTTGATTTTACCACTTCCTAATACAGTACAGACTTTCAAACCCAAAATTTGTATGATGTACTTGCAGTAAAATCTCGCGCGACACCTTGCAAGATGCTATTGCATCTGTAATGAAAGGGACCCAGGAGAAGAAGAGGAAGTTCACAGAGTCAATTGAGCTGCAGATTGCCTTGAAGAACTATGACACACAGAAGGACAAACGTTTTGCCGGCACCGTCAGGTTTGGCTGCATACACGTTTGCTGATGCCAACATCTTTGCTCATTCCATCCTGTAACATGGATAATTATAAAGTTTTAAGTTTATTTAAATTTGGTAAGAATGAGCTTAGATGATTGGAAGCCTGACTTGGCAAGTTGGGCGGACCTCCACCCAGGGTCATTAAATAACTGGGGAGGTTTAAGATGGTGTTGCTACTGTCTTAACCGACCAATTTTCAGCAGCCATTCCTTCACCTCCCTTTGTAACCATGGAGAGGTACTTATTTACATGATCAAGTGTTTTAAGTTCAAATTATGATGTTTAAGATAAGTATTGAGCTGCAGATCAGTTTAATATTTTAGAGTTTGAAATTATTTTCAACCTTTGTTATATCCACTAACTATATACTTATACTCCTGAGTCTTCACTGGGTGCAGCAATGTGTAAGGTGCCCTTTAAGTTTCAGGCTTGCTTGCGGGGCAGGTGGGGATAGGGTTTCTTTCATTGCATAAGGCATGGTCAAAACTGTTAGTTCGTAATCACAGTAATTTAATTAACTAGCTTTATGTAACGGTAATATAAGATTGTCATACAGACTTGGCTTTGGTTGTGCCAAGGTTTTTTCTCATCATTTTTGGAAATTGGAACATGACTTGCACCCTATTATATCAATCAAATGAAATATAAAAAAAAAAAAAAATATTTAGTAAATTCAACCCTTGCATCATTCAGACTTGCTACTTTCAACTCCAGACACGTTGTAAAATATGGCTTTTTTTTTTTCGTTTCTGTTCCTAGAATTGGGAATTTTCTCCTTGAAATTTGGGGGAAAAAACATACTTGTGGCATTGGGAACATGACCCAATATTCATCAAAACGGGCAAAAAAAACTTGTGTGCTCCTCCAGTTATCTTAATATTTCATTACGATCACTTGATTGTGCTACTAATGAATTGTTTGAATTTATATGCATTGCACAAAGGCAATAAGTATACAGATGGTGCTTTAAGTTAACTTTTATATTGGCTTAAAGAGACATCCTAATTTAGCACGGTTTAAGTAAGGTAATCAAGCTGCAGTAGCACTTGCACAACGCTCTTTTAATGTTATGTATGCCTGTATTGTAAATAAAGTTTTACCCTGGTTGTAGACTGATGCATGTTCCCAAACCCAAGATGAAGGTGTGCATCCTGGGTGACCAGGTCCACTGTGATCAGGCCAAGGCAAATGACCTGCCCAGCATGTCCGCTGATGACCTCAAAAAGCTCAACAAGGACAAGAAGCTGGTCAAGAAACTTGGTAAGAAAGTGATCTGTATTATAACAGGGTTTGCTATGGCTTGCTCTGCATGCCCATTTACTCCATTTAGAGGGTTCTTTACATCCAGAATTAATATAGGGACGGGTTTTTTTTACAACTAGGGGATGCGGCCCTAGCCTTTCAATGGGGGAAAAATAGCGCGCGAAATGCAGATTTGGGGGATTTTTTTTTCTTAGTGGGAATTGACAAATGTACATGTATAAGAAAATCTGAAATACTTCAAAACAATGTTTTACTGATTCAGACATATACAGTGATTCAGATTGGACCCACTTTCCTTAGGACAGTTGTCCTAAATGGTCAGTTTTTTTTAAGTCATTTGTCCTAAATTACAAGAAAAACTTTGGACAAATTTGTTATAGCAAAATGATTTATAAGACATTAATGACACTTTCAAGTTTACTTTATTTATTCATAGTTTTTTTGCTTTGAAATATATCATGCAATATTGTTTCAGAACTTCAGTCAGTTAAATAATTTCCTAGGTAAATATGTTGTTATGACTATCTTTTGATACCTTGTTAACTCATATAGGAATGAAATAAATAATTATTATTCAAGTTAGTATTTGGAGGGATGCATTTCTTCAGCATGAAATTAGTGTCACAAAAGAGAACCCACCCAACCCTTAAGCATAAAAAATCTTACAAATAAAAGCAAATATATACATGTATATATATCTTTTCAATTTTATTGACTCAAGAAAACAGCATGTAATAATAAATCATTTAACTTTAAATGGAAATGTGAGATCATTCATATTTCTGGGATTTTGAAGATGATGAGTGAGAGAAAGATTGGACATATAAGGAAATTTTGATTGTTCATCAAACTGAATAAATATAGAATTGTAATTTATATGACTTTCTATCTAATCAAATTCTAAGGCGAATTCAGCAAAATCTGAAAAATCAGACTCGTCAGAATGATTTTCCATTCTGCGACAGTCGTGTTCTTATAAATACGGTCTAATTTGAAAGTGCTGACAAATCAGTTACAAGTATATATATTTTATTCCCCCAATAATAAACCGAAATCCTTTGATTCCTTATCTAAAACTTTTACGTTTTTAACGACACTTGTTTAGACAATCAAATGACCACATCTTTTTCAATCATCATTGACAATTTCTTGCCGACATTTCATAACGGCCTGTTTATTTCTTAGAAGACTCGCCAATTTCCGGTTTTAACGACACTTGTTTAGACAATCAAATGACCACATCTTGTGGCACGTGATTTATGGTAGCTGACAATTCTATTGGTTCTTTTTATAGACAGACGCTATTGTTTAAAAAAAAAAAGCACGAGAAGAATAAATTTGCATAGGTAATTTTCCACTGGATAAAACTTGAATAGCATGAAGAAAAAAACGAAAACCTGACATGCATCATTCTATTTATTTAGTCATATTCCTGATTTGATTGAGTGATATATGTATTTGATTTTAAAGAATCATGTAATTATGAAAAAGAAACATACGTATACGTAAAAACTGTGGAAAGTATCGATCTTTCCGGTGGTCGAAATTCTCAGAACGTACGAGTCCTATGAACACGCATACAAACCGGCGACCCCAAGTATCAAAAATCATTTCTAACGTAATTATTTTCAGAACAAACAGATTTTTAACATGATTAAAGTTTCAACAGCAACAATGCTATTTAGTCTTTTTTGCCGATAAGGAACTTATGCTGGTATAAACCGACAGCATCAATTTGAGTCTCCATGAAGTTACGGGTATTTGAGTCAAAATGCGTCTGTATGAAGTAACAAATATATGCGTCAGAATGAGTCTCTAGATGAAGTAAAGGGTTAATTGTCGAAATTTCACCGTCCAGTGCAGAAATTTGTCGGTCACATTGTCCGATTACCTGTATTTTTATCGGCCCGATGGGCGTACTGAGCTTATTTTTTCCGGTCATTTGTAGCTTTTATCGGCCCTGGACCGAAGGGCCGATCCAATCTGAATCTCTGCATATAGAAACAACTTTAACAATTCCACTTAAAGAGGCATGTCTCTTTTGTTTTTGAACATGAGGAATTGATGAAAAGTAGCATTTTGAAAATGAAATAGCCCAAGAGCTATGAAAAAAAAAAGTTTAGGGTCAGTAAAAGAAATAGTAGGGTCGGTTGGGTTAACGTTTTTTTTAACTCCTTATTTCAAACACCTACTTTTTGTTGTATTATAGATTTCATATTTATAAATTTGTTTATTTATTTATATTTATAAGATGGATAATTGTTTAAAATTTATTATATAAAATAATTACAGTGCATTTCCATTTTGGCGACTGATTAAAAAAAAAAATAGATCTAAATTTACTCATGAAAAGAAAATGAAAATAAATCATCTGACAATCTGAACTTTTAAACACTAATTTATTTTAAAAATAGCTAAATAACTTAGTGAAAGGCATAAATAGTACTGTAAATATAATTAATTATTTAGTTATTTATTGTTAAGGCTGAAGTCGAGGCTAATACGCACGACGTGTATCGGACTGAAGATAATTTATAACAAAGTGGGTGGGGAGACCGAAAATGCTCATAAGATATAGCCCTCATACAAGAAACTTATAGAATGAAAATTACAATTAATTGGGAAATATTTGAAAGTCACTAACACTGGCTGGAAGAAAGTTTTAATTGAAGTCGCTGTCCGTGGAGGCGTTTGCAGTTTTTTTTTCTGTAGCTCTTCCAGTTGTGTGACATTTTTCTGAAATTGCTTACGTCATTTGCCGAAAATTTTACTCGACAGTTCCACGCTATTAGTAGCATTCACCTGGAGCAGAATCGGGTGTTTCCGTGTGTTGACGATCGGCGATCTGTTGGATCCGATAGTACCCGAAATTGATATCGTAAAATAACTATTGTTATAAAACGGTGTCGTAAAACGTCAATATTGAACTGCGACAGTAACTTCCCTTGCTGTTTTTGTTTACATTTTAGATATATACGATAACCGATTTCAGAGGGGAATTTTCGGACTTGGGGGAATTTTAAGGCTTCGTAGGGGGAAAAATCTAGGCTCCATGGCTGGGGGACGTAGCCGATATTCGGCTACTGCTATATAGTAAAAAAAAACCCTGAGGGACTTTCTTTATAAATGGATACACAGTGTTTTTTCTCACAATTTTGGTAACATGAATGACCCCTGCAATTGGGAAATTTTCATGTTTTGGACAAAATTTGAAAAAAACTCGCACCATATATATAGCAAATGAAACAAAAATACAAATATTTGGTTCATTCAATGCTTATATCATTCTGACTTACTGCAAGTGATCAGTTTTTATATGCCTGTCAAAGATGGTACATATGGATTCAGCTACGGTGGGTGGGCGGCATCCACTCATGTTATCCGCTGTCTAAACAAACATGAGCCAAGTTTGATTACCAGCCATTGTGCCTTAAACTCTTTGTGGTTGCAGGGTTTTTCTCAAGGATTTGACTTTCACTTGTCCCGAGGGCAAGTTACTTTGAACATCTACTAGCCCCCAGTGAAAATATGTTGCCCGATCTTCAAGTTAGTTGGTGTTTGTTACTGTTTAAAACTAAATATGTGTAGTATTAAGATGAATTTTAATTAACATGTATCAAACACAATTTGCAAGCAACTCACCCCCTATATAAGGTAGAAAATAATATATAACAAAAAATTCATTTAGGAAAATAAATTTGCCCGACGGGCTATCTCCTTGGAAAAATTACCTGCCCATGGTGATTTTAACCCGGCACGGGCAAGCAGGCGTCCACTTAAGAAAACCCCTAGGTTGTGGTCCTTGATGGAAACTTGCTTAATGAAGTGTCCACTCTCTTAAAAATGTGATCTTGTCCAAACTTGGTCACAATGTAAAAGGGCACAATATCTCGACCAGGTTTGATAACCAGCCAAAATATCTTGAATACTCCAGGAATTTTGGCCTTCCAATTGATGGAAAATTGCAAAATTAACAGTGTCTGCTCTCTGACAAATGTGAAACTTTACCAAACTTTGTCACAATATGTATAGGCTTATTATCTCCATGATCTTTGAAAACTAGTCCGAATATCCCAGGTACTCAGAGTTATGAACCTTGAATTGAAAAAATTGCAGGAAGAGTATATTTTGCGATAACCAGCTCTCTTGTTTGATCATAAGACACACAAAAATCAAGAGAGATCCCTAAATGACATATTAAAGGATTTCATTTATATATATAAGGAAGTTTCATGTGAGATCAAATTGTCTATTTGTTGCCTTTCAGCTAAGAAATACAGTGCTTTCCTGGCCTCAGACACACTGATCAAGCAGATCCCTAAGCTTCTGGGACCTGGTCTGAACAAGGCAGGCAAATTCCCCACCCCAATGTCCCACTCTGACTCCATGGTATCCAAGGTAGAGGAAACTAGGGCCACCATCAAGTTCCAGTTGAAAAAGGTAGGTATCTGGAATACAAAGTACTAATTCATTGATCTTTGTAGGTATGCTTAGACCTGGCTTAAAGTAAAGTGCCTGTAAAGGTTCCGCTACATTTCGGACCTCATGACCTTTCACAGAGAGAACCAAGGTTTCCTAATGTTTAATTAGGGTATCTTGGTTATCTTGGTAGAGGGTAAGTGGTCCAAGATGTAGCAGAACCATTACAGTGACTTTACCTTAAGAATGCGCTGGTCTTTGTGGTTGAGTGGAAAAGCATCCATCCTAAAATCAGATTGAGGCCAGAACCTAAGTAAATCAGGGGTTTCCTTAAGGATTTGACTTTCACTTGCCCAGGGGGCAAGTTACTTTGAACATCTACTTGCCTCCAGTGAAAACAGCTTGTCCGATCTTTAAGTTAGTTAGTGTTTGTTAATGTTTAAAACTAAATATGTGTAGTATTAAGATGAATTTTAGTTAAGATGTATCAAACACAATTTGCAAGCAACTCACCCCCTGTATAATGTAGAAAATAGAATCTAATATAAAAATAAAAAAAATTCATTTACGAAAATAAACTTGCCCAACGGGCTATCTCCTTGGAAAAATCACTTGCCCATGGTGATTTTAACCCGGCACGGGCAGGTGGGCGCCCACTTCAGAAAACCGCTGTAAATGCTGCTGTAAATTATCTCCCTCCCCCCCCCCATGTGCTTGGGACTCTATAGATCAGGTTACTTCTCAGACTTGATGATCAGTTGCTAGATGGCATCATGCAACATCTTTATCTGCAATAGGCATCACTGCATCAGTTTTTTGTAGACAAAACTGTCAGTACTGTAGGATGTTAACTCCAGTTAACAACCAAGAAGTGAAAGTTCAAAACAACGTTGAACACAGTGAATCACTGAACATATCATGTATTGAAAATCATACCAAGATTCACAAGGAAATGAGATTTGGATAAGTTTTCAGCTGACTTGAGATACCAGGAATGAGAGGTTCTCCCACTTGAAACTAGTTTAGATGGTTGCAAATATTGTTGCATAAATGGATTCGAATTTAAAATAGCTTTTGTTCATGCCAGAGTGTTAGCCATACATTTGTAATATTCATCAGGTCTGCAGTTTAAATTTAGACTACACATCATGCTTTGCATAACAAGGTCCACTGATCAGTGATTGTTAATGTTGGTATATTCAAAAGTTGTGTAAAAGCAACTCTTTGAAAAAATGTGTGTATCTAGCCATAGTAAATTTCAGCTTATAATGGAAAAAAATCTCTGATGTTTGATAAACTTCAGAAGTCCACACAATTAACTATTTAATGAAAACTACTGGAAGTCACTCAGAATCTTTAGTATTGTAATGGCAGAGATATCACAGCATTAGTTAAATTTCATGTTGACATTGTGTTCTTAGAATAAGAAACAGGGACTTTTGAAAGTCAATTTGATCACTCAAAATTACATGGGTCAGAATAGACTTCAAAATCATTGACTATAGTCCTGCGGGCGGAGGCTGACTATAATCTGTTTTTGTTTGCAGGTTCTGTGCCTGGCCACATGTGTGGGACATTGCGCCATGACGGAGGAGCAGATATACCAGAACATCTCTCTCTCCATCAACTTCCTCGTCTCTCTCCTGAAGAAGAACTGGCAGAACGTCAGGGCCCTCTACGTCAAGAGCACTATGGGCAAGGCATACAGAATTTATTGAGTTGTGTTGTGATAGACTGTCAATAAAAACTGGTGCAGAAAAAAAGTTGCTAGACCCTGTGTTCATTTATAAGGAGAGTATAGCTTTGTGAACGAGACCAGTTTCATTTACAGACTTAATTCAAATTCAAAATGAATTTTTATGCCCCTGCCATGAAATGGCAACGGGCATAGTGTTACACCTGTCCATGTGAAAGAATTTGTGTTGCGACTAACTGTTATGTATGGTTGCTTTTTAGCTCACCTGAGCACAAAGTGCTGAAGGTGAGCTTTTGTGACCGCCCTGCGTCGTCCGTCGTCAACAATTTACTTTAAATGACATTTCCTCTGAAACCGCTGGGCAGAATTTGAAAAAACTTGGCAGGGATGTTTCTTGGATGAACCTTAGCAAAAGTTGCTAAAATAAACTTGATCCATGTGGATCTCTAGTTACCATGGCAACAGAAAGAAAAAAATAACTTTAAAAATCATCTCCTTTAAAACTATTGGCCAGATTTAGAAATATTTTGGTACAGATGTTCCTTGGGTAACCCTCTACCAAGATTGCTAAAATCATTCTGATCGGTAAAAAAACATGGCTGCCAGCGGCGGGGCTAATTTGCCTTTTATGTACATAGTGAAATCTTTTAACGACATCTCTGAAACCACTGGACAGAATTTGATTAAATTTGGCAGGGATGATCTTTGAGTAAAGCTTCACAAAAGTTGCTGAAATTATTCTGATATATAAAAAAACATGGCCAACAGGGGTGGGGCTTATTTGCCTAATATGTATATAGTAAAATCTTTAAACGACATATCCTCTGAAACCACTGGACAGAATTTGATTAAATTTGGCAGGGATGGTCTTTGAGTAAAGCTTCACAAAAGTTGCTAAAATTATTCCAGTCCATAAAAAAAACATGGCCGCCAGGGGCTAATTTGCTTTTTATGAATATAGTGAAATCTTTGAAACAGCTGGACACAATTTTATTGGGGCCGCCGTGGCCGAGCGGTTGCAGTCGTTGACTACAAATCTCTCAGCCCCTCACCGCTGTGGGTTCGAATCCTGGTAGGGACTTCGTATTTTTCATATGAGGAAGCCTTCCAGCTGGCTTGCGGTAGGTCGGTGGTTCTACCTGGATACCTCTGTGTACTCGGTGTCTTCCTCCACCTGTAATCAGCTGGACGTCGCTATATGATTGAAATACTATCGCAGCGACGGTAAACCCCAATACACCAACACAATTTTATTAAATTTGGCAGGGATGATCCTTGGGTGAAGCTTCACAAAAGTTGCTAAAATTATTCCATTCCATAAAAAAAACATGGCCGCCAGGGGTGGGGTTTATTTGCCTTATATGTATATAGTGAAATCTTTAAATGACATCTCCTCTGAAATTACTGGACAGAATTTGATTAAATTTGGCAGGGATGATGGGTGAAGCTTCACAAAGTTGCTGAAATTATTCCAATCCATAAAAAAACATGGCCGCCAGGGGCGGTCCTCTTGTTAAAGTAACTTTGCACAAGTAATCCTTAGGACAAGAAGATGTGTCGCGAACAATAACCAGGTCGCTTGCTTGTCAAGGTCACAACACTTAGTTGACCTTAAAATCTTGTCCCGGCTGTAACTTTGTTATGTATGGTTGCTTTTAAGCTCCCCTGAGCACATAGTGCTTATGTGAGCTTTAAGGATCAATGGCTGTCCGGCATCCGTTGTCCACAATTATTTCAAATGACATCTCCTCTGGGCCAAATTTGATGAAAATTGCCTGTGATGTTCCTTGCATGAGCTCTACCAAAGTTGTTTAAATGGTTCCTGTTCATTGCCTATCTGGGTCACAGGAGCTAAGTGAAATCTTAAAAATCTTCTTTTCCGAAACCACAAGGCCTAGAGCTTAGATATTTGGTGTGTGGCATTGTCTTATGAACCATTACCAAGTTTGTTCAATTCATGACCCTGGAGTCGAAATTGGCCCTGTCCCAGAGGTTACTTGATTTTACATAGACTTGTATAAAAAAAACTAGAAAAATCTTTTTCAGAAACCACAAGGCCTGGAGTTTAGATATTTGGTGTGTTGCATTGTCTTATGGGCCATTTCCAAGTTTGTTCAAATCATGACCCTGGGGTCAGAATTGGCTTGCCCCAGGGGTTGCTTGACTTATATAAAAAATAAAGACTAGAAAAATCTTCTTGTCAGAAACCACAAGGCCTGGAGTTTAGATATTTGGTGTGTAACATGGCCTAGTAGACCTTAATCAAGTTTGTTCAAACCATGGCCCTGGGGGGGTCAAATTTTGCCGCACCCCAGGGGTCACTTGATTTTACATAACTTATTTAGGAAAAAAACTAGAAAAATCTTATCAGAAACCACAAGGCCTAGAGTTTATATATTTGGTGAGTAACATGGCCTAGTGAACATCTACCAATTTTGATCAAATCATGGCCCTGGGGTCAAAATTGGCTCCATCCTGGGGGTCACTTGATTTTATATAGACTTATTAGAGCAATGACCTTCAAAGTTTGGATGGCAGGTACAGTTTTTGGTGTTGAATTTAGATGATTTTGCTGTACTTCTGCATAGATTATATATTCACAATGACTCGTAATACAAAATTTGGCATTGAAGGCAATGTTTCTCAGGTGAGCGATTCGGGGTCATCATGGCCTTCTTGTTGAATAACTTAGATTAAGTGATCCTTAGGAAAAGACCATGTGTTGTGAACAAGAACCAGACCACCAGCTTGATGGTCAAGGTCACAGCACTCAGTTGGCCTTGAAATCTTGTCCCAGCTGTAACGTTGGTCTTCATTGGTATTTTTAGCTCACCTGAGCACAATGTGCTCACGGTGAGCTACTGTGATCGCCGTTTTTCCGTCCGTGCGTGTGTGCGTCTGGCATCAACAATTTCCTTTAAACAACATCTCTTCCAAAACCGCTGAATGGATTTTGACCAAACTTCAGAGGAATCATCCTTATGATGCCCTCTATCAAAGTTGTTCAAATTATTTTGATTGAATGAAAAAGTAGGTCACAGGAGCTAAAAAAATAGATTTTAAAAATGCAAACTTTGGAAATAATCTTCTGCAAAACTGCAATTCCTTGAGCTTAAATATTTGGTTTGTGGCATTGCCTTATGAACCTCTACCAAGATTGTTCATATCATGACCCTGGGGGTCACTTGATTTTACATAGGCTTATAGGAAAAAAAATTAGAAAAATCTTCTTCTCAGGAACCACAAGGTCTTGAGCTTAGATATTTGGTATGTAGCATTGTCGAGGCCCCGTGTTCTCGAAAATACTAAGTACGATCTTGGGCTCAAATTTGAGTATCCTACTCAAATCCCTATTGAAACTAATGGGCATAGTTTGAGTATGATGAAAATCATACTTAAGTATAATTTCTATATTCCAGAACATGGGGCCTGAGCACAACTTGCTCACAGTAAGCTAAGAGGATAACCCTGCGTCGTGCATTGTCAGCAATTTCCTTTAAACGACATCTCCTCTGAAACCGCTGACAGAATTTGATTGAACTTGGCAGGGATGATCCTTGGGTGAACCTTCACAAAAGTTGCTAAATTAAACTCGATACATGTAAAACACTTGTTGCCATGGCACCAGAAGGGAAAAAAAACTTCCATCTCCTTAAAATCTACTGGCCAGATTTCAAAATGTTTTGGTACAGATGTTCTTTGGGATGCCCTATAAACAAGAGGGCCATAGATCGCTCACCTGAGCTCAGAGTGCTCATGGTGAGCTATTGTGATTGCCTTTTTCTTACGTCCATGCATCCGGCGTCAACATTTGTTCCAAACGATATCTCCTCTGAAACCACTGGGCCAACTTTGATAAAACTTGCTTGTGATGTTCCTTGCATCAAGCTGTACAAAGTTGTTAAAATGATTATCTGGGTCACTGGAGCTAAAAATAATTTTAAAAGTTAATTTTAAAATCTTAAAAAATCTTCTCTAAAACCACAAGTTCTAGAGCTTAGAAATTTGGTGTGGGTGGCATTGGTCTAGTGTACCTCTACCAAGATTGTTCAAATCGTGACCCTGGGGTCAAAATTAGCACCGTCTCACTTGATGTTACTTAGACTTACACTCACGTCCATATATTGATTTTTAGCTCACTTGTGCTCAGTGTGAGCTTTAATGACCGCCTTTTGTCCGTCGTCAGCAATTGCTTGTGAACACTCACAGTTTTGGCCCAATCTTCACGAAACTTGGTCAGGATATTTGTCTACATGATATCTCGGATTAGTTTGAAATTGGATATGTGGGGTCAAAAACTAGGTCACCGGGTCAAAAACTAGAAAAACCTTGTGAACACTCTAGAGGCCACAGTTTTAGCCCCATCTTCATAAGATTTGGTTAGGATGTTAGATGTTAGTCTACATGATATCTGATAAGTTCGAAAATGGGTAATGTGGTGTCAGAAACTAGGTCACCAGGTCAAATCTTAGAAAAACCTTGTGAACACTCTAGAGGCCACAGTTTTTGTCCAATCTTCATTAAATTTGGTCAGGATATTTGTCTACATGATATCTTGGATGAGTTCGAAAATGGGTCACGTGGGGTGAAAAACTAGGTCAACACGTCAAATCTTAGAAAAACCTTTTGAACACTCTAGAGGCCACAGTTTAAGCCCAATCTTCATAAAATATGGTCAGGATGTTTGTCTTCATGATATCTTTGGTGAGTTTGAAATTTGATCACGTGGGATCAAAAAATATGTCACCAGGTCAATTCTTAGAAAAACTTGTGAACACTCTAGAGGCCACAGTTTTAGCCCAATCTTCATTAGATTTGGTCAGGATATTTGTCTGCATTATATCTTGGTTGTGTTCGAAAATGGGTCATGTTGGGTCAAAAACTAGGTCACCAGGTCAAATCTTTGAAAAACCTTGTGAACACTCTAGAGGCCACAGTTTTAGACTAACCGTAATTTACCTTGGTCAGAATGTTAGTTTACATCGAATCTCAGATGAATTCAAAACTAGGCCACATGGGGTCAAAAAGTAGGTCACCAGAGCAAATTTTAGAAAATCATGTGAACACTCTTAAGGCCTACATTTATGTCCCAGTCTTCATTTAACTTGAAAGGAATGATGACTGCATGAATTCCCAGTTAAGTGCAAATTCAGGTAGGTTCAAAATCTAGGTCACTTAGTCAAATGTTAGAAAAGCACTTTAGGTGCCACATTTTTTGTCATCATGCCTAAACACAGCAATCTTACTCAGGTAAGCGACACAGGGCCATCTTGGCCCTCTTTTTCATAAATTTACTGAAATAGGGTAATGCATTTAATTCAAACATAACTATTTATTTCAAGCAATGTATAAGTTATAATCTGGTACACTATTTTAGGTGAACATACGCATTTGATTGCTGAAATGTCTGAAGAAAAAAATCCCCCTAAAAATAAGACACCATGGTTGTAAATAGTTACTGTGTGACCAATTTCTATAAAATTATGAAAAATCTAGGGGGACGATTAGATTCCTTAAAGAGTATATAGGAAAAACTAGAAAAATCTGCTTGTCAGAAACCACAGGTCCTGAAGTTTAGATATTTGGTGTGTAACATGGCCTAGTAGAACTCTATCAAGTTTGCTCAAAGCATGGCCCTGGGGTCAAAATTTGTCCCACCCCAGGGGTAACTTGATTTTACATTGACTTTTAAGGAAAAAAACTAGAGAAATTGACTTGTCAGGAACCACAAGGCCTGGAGTTAAGATATTTGGTGTGTAACATGGCCTTGTGTACCGCTACCAAGTTTGTTCAAATAATGGCCTTGGGGACAAATTGGCTCAGCCCTAAGTATCATATGATTTTGCATAAACTTTTATAGGAAAGTATTTTCGAGAATATGGGGCCAGGAGTGACTTGATTTTATACAGACTTATTAGAGCTTTGACCGTCAAAACCTGGATTGCAGATACAGTTTTTGTATGGAATTTAGATACTTCTGAATGGTTTGTGTAATCAGTATGACTGTAGGCAATTTCGT
The DNA here is from genome assembly GCA_021229015.1 of Solen grandis. NCBI lineage: Eukaryota > Metazoa > Mollusca > Bivalvia > Adapedonta > Solenidae > Solen > Solen grandis. The sequence goes on from CM037787.1 coordinate 64,743,596, forward strand.
TTGTCATTCCTGAATAATTTGTTTAATTCTGCTATGAAGGTCGCAATAAAACTAGTATTGTTCACAGCAATTTAAAGTTTTCATTAATTTGATAATTCTGAACTATATTTCAAGTCTGCAACTATTATCTTCCCCTGTGAATTAAACACACACACCTTTAAACACGTGACAGCAAGGAGTCCTTTTTATTTTTATCTTCATTTCGTGTGTTTGGTTTATTTGATTTTATTTGAATTATTTAACGCAATCTATGCAGTCAAGTGCTAGTTTACCTAACAACTCTTTCCAGGGATACGGTCAGAAATGAGACTTAGTTAACTAAGTACAGCGGTGGAATACGAATTGCCATCAGAAAGAAATTGTAAGTCATTCATCACGGAGACCGTGCCCGACCCCAATTAGGATAGAACCAACGACCTTCGGCTTCACAGCCAAGCGCCATCAAAGCCGGTTTATGAATAGGCACTGGGCATAATATAACTCATATCTGATAAGACGAATCCCAAAAGTAAAAATTTCATAGGACTTCTTCTAGCCCCCCGGTTTGCTTTTGTGTTTATGTTTTTTTCTATGAAGATGATTTAACATCTTTATGAAACTACGTGCACATGTACATTATGATATGATCTACATGTATAAATTTAATATTTATGCAATTTTAAGGCTGTAACCCACATTTCATGGTTGGATGAATATGTTTAAAGTGATGGTTCTGCCTCAGGTTTACCTTTATGTTAAAGCCTTTTCTCAATGAAGATGAATTTTCATCTCCTTAAAACTAGGTACATATGTATCCACTGGTGAAACCAATTGTGGAACTTAGGTTCACCCCATAACGTGGACATTTATGGATAGATTTCAATAAAACTTGATTGCAATATTCCTCATAACCCAAGGGTGTGTCGCACGCATCAACCATATGCAACACCGAAAGGTCAAGATAACGGGTGTAAGAAATTGTCTTTGGTGTTCATAGGCTACATCTTCGTGTCCGCATGGATTTTCATAAAACATTACAAGAGTGCTGGTCATAACACAAAGGTGTGTAGCACGCGTCTACCATATGTACACTTGAAAGGTCAAGGTACAGGAGCTAGAAAATTGTTTATGGTGTTCATAGGCTACATTTTCGTGTCCGCTCTATAATTTCCATATATTTGAATAGATTTTCATAAAACTTTACAGAAGTGTTTATGACAAAGATGTGTCACTTGCATCAACCATATGCACTCTTTAAAGGGTAATGTCAAAGGAGGTATTCAAAGGCTACATTTATGTCCGCTCTGTAACTGTTCATATCTATGTTTGGATTTTCATGAATCTTTACAGAAGGGTGTCGCTTGCATCAACCATTTGCACGCAAATTCTTCATGGGGGTTTTCACCGGTGGGGACTCCTGACAATATTGCTTGCTATACTGACACAGCATTGTTTCTTAAGCAATCGTCTTCAAATTTTATGACAATGTTTATTACTGTAATCTCTCAGCCAATTTTGAGTATGGCTGATATTTTCCATTAATATAAAAAAAATGCCAGATTTCACTTTGCACTCTAGCATCTTTATTTCCTAAGCATCTTCAAACTTTCTGAAAATATTTATTGTGATATTTTCTTCGCCAAATTCGATTAGGCAGATATCGCCCAATTAGGTTAGGAGTTATGGCTCTTTTAATATTACTTAGGATTTTTTATGCACCAACCTTCAAATTTTGACAATTACAATACAATACAATACAAATTCCTTTATTCAGCAAACTAAGGCCTCCGGCCCATAATACATTTCATTATACATATATAAATATAACATTGTAGAGAGTTGTGTTTTCTAATACCAATCTTTTATAACATTTGAGCATAGATGGAATGATCTAAGTTGTTAATATAAATAATTATTATTATACTTTAGTAATCCCCCGAGTTTAATGCATTCAGTAAATGATATATATAACAAGATACATTATTGATAATTGAATCATCATTGCTACTTAATAAATGATAATAATGGTGGAGTGTATATCCTGAGGTGTACCATGATTGTGTACAAAAAGTGTTCCCTGATATTTTGATATTTTTTAACATGAAAAAAGGCATGGAATTCACAGTCAATGATAGGTACATTATTTGATGAACAATATCAACAAATTCTATGTTCTTTTGGTATATGTGTATATCTCCCAACTTCAATGATAAGTTTGTGATTTGAACATCGTAATTTGGCTAATGCTATTTTGAATTTTCTTTTCATGCTTAAACAAAGGTAACATTCGGGATTCAGTTGGGTTTTAAAATATTTATAATGGTGACAACGACCTGGTGTAATAATGTATTCATGCCAATTCTGAGTTTAACGATCTTTAACCCGTTGCTTGAAATGAGAAACAAATACATTTTTATCACCGACATCCTGTGAAATCCATACATAACCAAATCCATACTTAAATAAAACATTTTTTTTTGTGTGGCCCAGCCAGATCTGTTAACATCATCGAGAGACTTTAACATTAGATAACAATTACGAGGAAATCTGTGCCGTGACATCTGGATTAAGGTGCACCAATAACTTAAGCAATTTGTTAAGTATTTGATATAGAGTGGGATGCGATGTAGTTGTTAGTATTCTTATTAACATTTAAATATCGTTAACAAAAAGTTGAATGGACAGATTCTATAACATCATAATATTCATAACCCCATATTTGAGACCCATAACATAAAATAGGGGATATCATTAAATCAAATATTTTAAACAATTCTTGAGATCTAAAGTAACCAAAAGGTCGCTAGAACTTGTATATTGAGTAAATGGCATTTTGTGCCTGCATTGATAATTTATTTACGGCTTGATTCCAGGATAAATTTGGTGTAAATAGTAACCCCATATACTTATACATGAACGTTGTTCTTATTGTCTGACCGCGAAATTTAAAGATCCGCCATTTCGAAAAACTAATATTTCAGTTTTATCAAGATAGACTTCCATTCCAGTAGATTGGCAATATACATCAATACAATTAAGTTGCTGCTGTAACTCATTGACCGATTCCGCACAGTTTGCAACATCATCAGTAAACATGTCGGTTATGTAATCAGCGTTATTATAACAATCAATGTTAGGACTATCATTGTTAGATAAACCGGTATTAACGTTCGGTTGTTTTACTTTAATACAAGACTTGGGGTCACTATATATTGTTTTTAGGATGTAAAGAAATCGGCCATGTATACCCTTTTTTCCAAACATTTAAATGACTGGTGATGACTGATTTTATCAAATGCTTTTCGAAAATCAACATACAAACAGTAAAACCGACCACCTTTTTTATATATATATTTTTGCACCATTGCCTGTAAGCAGAAGACATTGTCTACTGCTGAGTAGCCGCGCCTAAAACCCGCTTGTGACTCATTTATTTTATTATTGTTCTCTGACCAAGTATATACATGTTTATCAATTATTCAAGAAAAAAAATATACATCAATGATATTCCTTTATAATTATTCGTATCAGTGGTAGAACCAGATTTGAACACTGGACATATAGCACTCGAGCCTCAAGACAGAGGGAATATTCCTGTTTCTAAAATTCTGTTGAACAAAATTTTTAATAATGGTGTGATTTCATACATTGTATATTTATATAATTCAGATGGGATACCATCTATACCGCAACTTTTATCATTAACCAGTTGTGATATAGAATTTATAACTTCTTGTTGTTCAATAGGTCGGTTAAATATACTCGCTGTCTCATCAATATATTGTGTATTGTCATTCATGTCAATACCAATGGCATTTCTATCGTAGATCAAGGCACTAAAATAATTATACCACTCGTTTGCTGTTACATTGCAATCAGATGATTTTTCTGATTACAACGTTTTATCATTGACTAGAATGTCTTGGGATTGTTTCGATTACTTAACAATATTTTTTTCCTTTCCTTTTCCTGATATGCATGTATTTTAATTGTGCACGGTTTTGTTTTAAATCATTTCGTTTCTCTTTTTAATTACGAAGGTCGTCGATAAAGCTAGTAAATATGAAGTGTCTTAGTAGTCTATTTTTTTTTCTTATCCTCGCATTCAGCGTCCCACCATGGTGGCTGTGTGTCATATGTAATATATACTTTCATTGATTTCCCAGACATTTTGTAAAGAGTTGTTATGAGGTCAATAGCTCCATTAATATCAAATGAAATTACACCTGCTATATTTTCCTTTTGTTCATGCAATTATTTTGTAAGTTTTGACTGAAACGTTTGTCGTTTGTTTCCACGCCATTTGAATCGTTCTAATAAGTGTAAATTACCATTTGTTTGTCCGAGATTAGATTTATTATGTGTTATTTTCTTATACAATAATTCAAATTGACACGAAATTGGGAAATGGTCGGATTCATCTCGTTCTAATAACTATTTATGCAATTATTAAAGAGTTCAGTGGAAGCCATCATATAATCTACAACACTAGCTCCATCATTCGCAAATCATGTAAATTCTCCGTTTTTTATCGCTGTCAAAGCGCCCAATTAACAAATGAATATCACATACACAACACATATTTACAAGTGTCCTGCCAAAATTATTACCTCTGTTATGTCTCGGGATATCAAATGATGAGTTACCATAATCAACATTTCCATAAACTCAATCAAGATTATCATTCGGAATAAAATCTGAATAATCTTTGATTCTACTATTAAAATTACCTGCCAAAAATAGTAAAGTATTTTGATAAATTTGCTGTATTTCTTCTCGATCATTTTGTACTTTCAGTACACCATTTTTCTCGTTACAATTTTCATAAATAGTAGATCCCTCAGGCGACACATATGTGAAATACATCTTTCATATTAAACAACTTAGAGAATGAAAATAATAGTTCTACACAATCTTTAAAATCTATACAAAAACGCGACATTATTTTAAAAGATTGTAACCTATTACTAACGTATACTGCTATACCACCACTGTTCCTTAGTGAGGAAGTATTACGTTGTCTCACAGAATTATAACAAGTAAAATTGTTTAACCCTTTCCCTCATAGAGGACACCATGAAAAGACCTATGCGAACAGCATAAAACCAGATCAGCCTGCGAGTAACTCGCAGGCTGATCAGGTTTTATGCTGTTCGCTGCTCCTCAGTGGTCTGGAAATGAGTATTTTGTAATTAAATTTGGTAAGGTTTAACTGTGGTTTTCTGCAGATCAGGCTTTATGTGATACCTATTGAGGGCGTCAAAATGAGTCTATATGAGGGAAAGGGTTAAATAATCATTAAATTCTCCACTTCTATCGCTCCAAGTTTCACAAATACTCGTAATATCAAACGTTTCGAGTTAATTTCGGTGTTGTCTGAGTATTTTTCTAACCCAGCAATGTTCCACGATAATACACTGAGATTGAAATATGAATGGACAGTGTCACGTGGACCTTGGCCGTGATCCAAGTAAGAAGACTCGTCATCGGTTGGCATCGTCAAGTGTTGATTTGATTGGTTGTTTGGTGAGCGTGGCACATTTCGGCGACAGTTGTGCCGAGCATAGTTATCCCGGGTCATTCGGTTTACGTCATTGTTGCCAGGTGATGTTCACTCGGATCACCCAACGTATTGATGGGTTTGTGGAATCAACCGAAATTGTTCACATCATGGCCCTTGGGTCAAAATTGGCCACGCCCCAGGGGTCATTTGATTTTACTTAAAAAGCCAAAGACTACAAGACCTGGAGATTAGATATTTGATATCTAATGTGGCCTATTGAACATTAACCATCTTTGTTCATATTAAGGCCCTGGGGTCAAAATTGTCCCCGCCCCAGGGGTCACTTGAGTTTACATTGACTTAAATAGGGGAAACAACTAGAAATATCTACTTGTCAGAAACCACGAATCCATGAGTTTAGATAGTTGGTATGTAACATGGCCTTATGGAAAAATACTAAGTTTCAATTCATGGTTCTAAGGTCAAAATTTGTTCCGCCCCAGGGGTCACTTGAGGAAAAAAATCTGGGATTTAGATATTTGGTATTCAACATGATCTAGTGGACCTGGACCATGTTTTCAAATCATGGGTCTGGGGTCAAGATTGAACACACCCCAAGTATCACTTGATTTTACAGCTATGACCATCAAACTTTGACCACAGGTACAGTTTTTGTGTGGAATTACAATGTTATGTATTCAGTATGACAATATTATACTGTAATGGGCAATGAAGGCAATATATCTCAGGTGAGCGATTCAAGGCCATCTTGGTCCTCCTTTTTATACGCCCATCGAAAGACTGATGTATTATGGTATGACGCTGTCCGTAGATATTTCGTTTCCCGCAATAACTTTTGAAAAACTCCATGTAGAGTTGATTAGTTCATTGATCTCTATTAATAAGAGAAAAAATACTGAGTTACCCATACTAGCTCTTCAACTGATTTCGTTGTTATCCTTGAATCGCTTCCGACTGTTGTTATTGTTACTCAAATTTCGAAAACATGCCAACTTTAGCATCTTATATCTCTGCCAAGAAAAGCGTTTGGGAAGCCGTGGTTTGGATGAATAAGAGACATAATGGATAAGTTAATAAGGCGTATCTTGAAATTATGCACTTTCACCATAAAACGTAAGTTTTTGTAACTGGTTGGCCAAATGGCTTATTCCATCGAAAGTATAAGTAAGGCGTTAACAGGAGCAGGACACTGTTACTGGAAAATATAAAAACCGGACAAATACATACACATTGTATATCCTGTGCGTCGCACGCTACATGTACCGGTGTATATTACGACTAATGCCGTTGACTCCAGCTGACTGAACGGTATGAGGCTTAGATATTTGCAATCTCATTAAAATCATATCCTAATTTGCCCTCCTTAGGATCTGACATCGCATTAGGGGTCACGTCAGATTGACCTTTTAAGTAATTTATATGCATAAACTAGTGCTCGATTTTAAACCAGTTAAATAGCGTGTTTCTAACTGACTTTGGTAAAACATTTGTCACAGGGTGAGAAAAATGTGCAGCTTGACCGGGACTCGAACCCGGTGCCTTTTGCTTACAGGGCGAATGCTATACCGAATGAGCTACCGAGCTACCCGGCCGCTTAGACATCTTTCTACACCATTTTGAGATCGATGCGGTTACTCCCTGATATACCGAACGATTCTGCAGCCACCGATTTGATTGGATTCTACAAAGGTCAATCTGAGACGACCATCTATCCGATGTGGCCAGATCCAGTTAGCATACTGGATCTGATTTCAATGAGATTGAGATATTTGATGTGTAGCACCTTAAACCATGCGGTTCACGTGCACCTAATGCTGAAGGTAGGTAAGCGTGAACATTGTAACTTATGACACTGAGACAGCTTCATATAGCTGACTGTAAGCGAACGGTTGTATACGGACGTACGCTTACATTCAGCCCGGCCATGAAATGATGACGTGCATATACTATTACACATTTCCATGCCTGTGTGTGAATTAACTGTAACTTTAGGACACAATTGTGTCGCGAATAAGAACCAGGTCGCTATATTGAAAGACATGGTCACGGCATTCGGTTGACATTAAAATAGTGTCCCGTCTGTAACTTTGTTGTAAATGAACAGTTTTGAAATATTTTAGCACAAATGATACCTAGGACAAGATGATCACAAACAAGAATTAACCAAGTTGATAGCTTCAAGGTCAAGGTCAGATGAAAGAAATCATATAAACCTTTCCGTAACATTTACCTAGAATTTTATAAGACGGCTTCACATAACATATTCATATTTTTGCTTTTGATGTTTGATGCAAAGAAATAATTTTCACGTAATATATGTTAACCATAGTAGATATTCGTCATAAAGAAACACAAAAGCTCCTATTCACCCGTTTGAAACTATATATGGTTCATTTTTTTGTTTAGCCAATGTGACGCATTTTTCAGATTATCGATTCAAAAATATCAAATGAGCTGAAAAAGAAAATGAATATGTACTGATTCGAAGACAAGACATATCATTTATCGTAAACATATTAAAAGTTTCAAATGAAATCTGTTTACATTCGCAACCTTTCTCCAGTTCCGAAGCAGCTTCACCGGTGCATGTAGACATATCATTTATCGTAAACATATGAAAAATTTCAAATGAAATCTTTCATGTTTTACCTGTTTACATTCGTAACATTTCTCCAGTTCCGAAGCAGTATCACCGGATCCGGTGGATATCGTAATTGAGGTTTTCTTGGTAAGAGCGGTACTATAGGTGTCAGTGTCAACATAAGCTGAACTCTACACTTACAGAATTCTTAAAATGTTCAGTATTACATTGAATACAATGTAATACATAAAAGACCATCACCATTAGGACCTCATGCAAAACTTAAATCAAAGGTGTTTTGTTTTATTGTATAATACGAGAGTTTTGTAATAGCGTACAACTCGTATTAGTTGTCGTTTATATCTTAAATTTTATGGAATTTATAGCAAGCGACGCGAAGCATGACACGATAACATATTTACAATTTGTCACGTGCTCCATACAGCTTTGCCTTTGAACTCGCATTATGGAACCAATTCCAGTTTGATTGACAGCACATGTGATGCTTTAAGTATAGTTCAGAGTCAATGTTATTGGGTACATTTATATTTTTAGCTGACAAAACATGACGTAATCAGTACTACTCATTCGCCGCCGTATCAAGCTCCGCCCATATTGGTCTTTGATCACGTGGGCACCATATTTAATCCATATCGAGATATCACAGTTCATGTTATGCAATATGTCTTTCTATTTTTGACATTTCATCAACGATCAAGAAGGACAAACTGTAAGATACTTAATGGGCAAATCCGTTTCACCGGAACTGGCTAAATGCACCATTATAATTAAGTTTCAATTCCCGTTTAAACAATTTGCTTGTAGAAATGAAATTCTAGACACACGATGTTTAAACATTTAGTACAACATCTGAAACATTAGTTCTTTTTCAAGCCCACTTTGCCGATTAATAGTAAGTGAAGAAAGAATAATCCCCATTTTCCCCTACGTGAAATCGGTAAATATTGTTTACCCCCTTTAAAGATAATGGACATATTTCTTATACTGCAAAACAAATAAACCAAATATATATCAATGGTGAGTAAGTTAATGTATGGGAGAACAAACAGGTAATCTTTTGGAGTTGTTACATGCGAAATACTTTGGAACCGCTGAAGCGTCGGAATTGGCTAAATAAAATGAATGAAACATGACATCGATACCCCCGTTGTCGGCATAGCATGAAAAGTTTGAATATACAGTAAGTATACTTTGTGCAGTAATGGTATGAATCGTTCAAATCTATGAACCTATTTTGAAAACTTGCCGCTGAGGTACTTTTTGGCATAGAGTTGCTAACATCACAAAGTGAAGGTAAACAATAAAAAGGAATATTTATAACGGTGTTTTAATTTTCTTATGAAGGAAAGTACTCTGGAAACGGTCATATTTGGAGAATGGGGCTGATAATGATTTCGAACATTTATCGATTGGAATATTAAAGCATGAACAACCAACGTCTTTTTGGGGCCGACATGCCTGAACAGAAACCAAACTTAAAAGGTAATCTGTGTGTGAATGTACATATTGTATGTTTCTTAAAGGTCGTTTGTATGTTGGGTTTAACGTCCCATTGACATTATTTCAGTCATTTGGAGACTATTTCTTCTTGATACAGATATAGTGCTGCCATACTGCAGTATCACGCCGTAGACATGTGGCATGATACCACACTCAGTCACATTATCCTGACACCAGGCCAACTAGTCACGGAACTGCTCTTATATGCTAAGCAATGGAGCTATACTAGTACCATTATTTTTACGACTTTGGTATGTCGCGACCGGGAATCGAACCCACAACCTCCCGCTCCTGAGTGGATGGTGCGTCTCTTTAGTACATGTGTAAGTACAGCGGTCTCGCGATATTCATTGAGCACCGGCTATAAATACAGCTATAACTTCAGCTATTATCTCGGTCCCTTGATTTAGCCCTTACTCCATATAAATATTAGGGGCGATTCTTTAAACATGCGATTTTGGATTTCTCGAGCGCCGTGCCTGGTCCAAAGATAGTAAACGAGGTGTTTCAGTTGAAGGATTGATAGAGACGGTATATATCTTCATAAGTATGGGTGTGGCAAGTGCAGTATTGTTCTAATAAAACACTGTGATCGTCTTTCATAAATTGTAACAATTTTTAACTCTCCGGGCGGTAATAATCAGAAAATAAAACGCAGAATATATACTGTGAAATCATCAATTTTCGTGGGACACTAATTTTCGTCGATTTCGTGTTGGGTTTTATCCACGAATATTTATCCCCACGAAAACTTGTCTCTTATATAGATCTCACGTTAATTAGAACAGAAATCCTCGAATTAATGTACCCACGAAATTTCCTTAGGTACAGAATCAACGAAAATTAATGTCAACGAAAATTAATGATTTTACAGTAATAATTTTCCTTTTGGCTTCTTTGCCGTTTGAGTAGGATAAATGACTGTGTCAATAATGTCAAACAAGCAGATGCATGTGTAATTAATAGATAATAATAACATGAACATATCAACACGGCCGTGTAAAACGTATTTTCACACCTACTTATGGAATGCCATAGCTGCCTTAACATGATCCGATGCATTATATCATGATAGTTCAAAATGACGGACCGTGCAAATCGTAGAAATTGTTGCTCTTTTGTCTTTCATAATGATCATTTATACTAATTTCATGGCCAACTAACATAATATGATGCTATTTAGTATTATTTAATGCTATTTTAATATCGTATGACTCTATCTATTGTTATATGATGCTATTTTAGTATTAGAAGTTGCTCTTTTAGTATCATATGATGCTATTTAATTATTATATGATGCTATTTTAGTATTATGTGATGCTATTTTAGTGTTATATGATGCTATTTTATTATTGTATGATGCTATCTTAGTATTATGTGATGCTATTTTAGTGTTATATGATGCTATTTTAGTATTATATGATGCTACTATTATAGTGTAATATGATGCTAATTAGTATTATATGATGTTATTTTAGTATTATATGTTGATATTAATATTATATGTTCGTTTTATGATGCTTATTTGCTATAACAGGATGATTGTTTGTCTTTTCATCATGGTGATATAGAGTAAACGATGCTAGTCTTTTCCAGCATTGTATTCATTTTATGTAATAATATGGTCATTTATTATTTTATTATGCTTTTCAACACTGATTTGATAGTCGAATGAATTGCGAGTTCACAAATGGTTATTACGCTGGTGCGATTTTGACATTACATGATGTGGAAACGTCATTACACGATGATCGGTGGTTCCCGGCTGTGAGTACCTGCTAACAGGCTTACAATATCCTGTCGGTAATGTAATAGATGTGAATCTGTAGATTTAATTGTTGATTGTCCGACTGTGCCCCGGTATCTGGTTAATTATGTTGAGGAACTGTAGGAACTCTCACACAATGACGAATAAGTCCTTTTGTGATTAATGAGATTTTATTTTCTTCTTTTCTTTCCTTTCTGTGGCAATCCACAAATCAAATAACAACAATAATATAGTCCGTGAAAACACAGTAGTATTTAATAATAATAATGGTGGTTATCCACATAAATGTCCGTGAAATCACAGTAAAAATCAATATCAAATATCAGTTAATAAGTTTCGTTAGGAAATCCTAAATAGAGATCCTTTCTCTTAGAAAGCCAAAATTCGAATCCTTTTACTTTTCACAAAGAAAAGTTTCGTCTACCCGGGACGGGGGTGACAGACAAGCCACGTGACCAGTTTAATGCGATTAGCGATTAATTGCGCAATGTGTGAATTGCAGACACGCTAAACATGCCATGATACCCTGGCGTTTTTATAACATTTATCTATGACAGATAGACAAAGAATGTATCACGTGGCTGAGACGAAATGTGGAAAGAAAGAAAGTATGAATAAAGAAATGTTTAATTATTGCATCATATAAAATATCAATATTCCTTTCCGAATTTAATTATAGAAAAACAAATAATTGTAACAGTTTAAAGTACAAAGCTACTGGTAAATTATGAGAAATATTTTACCGGTGTAGCATACCTGTTGAGAAATAGTTGAACCGGATACCACGCGTTATTTCTTATATACCGACGGACCAAAGACCAAAAGGAACATTCATATTTTTTGTCACTGCCTAATAATATTTCATTTGTACCTCACGTTTTTTTCTTCTTTTTCTCTCTCTCTCTCTCTCTCTATCTTTTAACGATTAACTGTGATAAAACCCCATGTAATAACCGATGTGATCATGGTTTGTCAGATATAATATGTTCCTATGAGTGTTTATTAAAAGCAAGATATTTTCTGTTATAAAGGTAATCTTTGTGATTTTGATCATGTTTGTTTTGGTTTAAAATTTCATCGATAGTATTTCGGTCATTTTGAGACATCTGTCCACATGATACCGATATAGTGCAGCCTCATCGCATGGTAGATATGTGGCATGATACCATACCTGTTTTTCTGTTATTGTAATGGCTAGCAATCACATTCTGATTATTATGGTCATATTTAAGACATTTTTTTTTCTGAAGAGATAACAATGGAAGACACAGTAGTTGGATACAAGGAAGTCGGGGTGCGATACCCTAGATCTTTGCGAATGGACCCCTTGGTTCCTTAATTTATGTGCGTGTATAGCACCGATAAACAGGAGACAAGTTCCTGGGTAGAACCAGTACTGATCGAGTACCCTGACTTCCTATGGCAACCCCATTTTGCCGTGTGACATTCAATGGTGCTTCGGGTACAAACATTATACGTCTTTTGCTTGATGCGGTCACCGGAGGAAGTGCACACAGCATAGTAGACATGTGGCATGATACCATACCTAGTCATATTTTCATGACAACAGACAACTATTCCTGGAACTACCCTTATATGCTAAGCGATAAGTAAGGGGGCAATGCGTTGGTATTGTTGTTTATACACGCTACTTAAAACAATTGAATAATATGCGTGTTGATGCATTTTAAAATATTATATCGTATTTCAGTTGAAATTTTGTCTCAACCTTCAGTTTTGGTATCCTTGAATCCAGCCAAGTCAATCTTTAAAAGGTTCAAATCGTTCGATAGAAGCGCAAATGATACATCAGTACTTAGTGTTTGTTTGTTTGCTTGTTTTGTTTTACTTTGTTTGATTGTTTTGTTATGTGGTTTTCAATTACGCATCGTGTACATGTATATTGAAAATGCACAAAGCGTTTAATAAATATGCATCGTTCTTCAAACAGGCAATAAACAATGATTATAATGATAATAATAATAATAATAATAATAATAATAACTAGAACCGCAAGCGGTATCTCGGTTTTCGCTTTTAACCTAATCAACTTGAACACTTTATTTCAACTCAGCCACAAGTTTCAAAATGAACAAGAACGAAAAGGTTTTTGAAGACTCTCATTTGCACATTTTTTTTTTTTTTTTAATTTAAAAAATTAAATTTCCACCCTGTCCCTTGAAATCCATCACATTCTGTGGTTTTTCGTAGACCTACCCTCATTTGCACAGTTTTTTTTTTTTTTTTTTTTTTTTTTTTGCGAGGTTCGAACATTCAACCTTCCGTAGCTCAAAAGCTTTCAGCCACACGGACCCTCGAATCCTATCATATGTTATTAGGCTATCAACAGGGAACAGAATGCAAAAAAAAAAACGCATTCGAATCGGACTTCAACTTTTTGAGTTATAAGCAAAAGAATGATTTCAAGAAAAGCGCCCCCTAGCGGCAAAATGAGAAAGAAAATTGATTAAAATTTTACTGTTAGGTACCTAGCAAAGCAGCAAATAGTTCAATCAAGTATACTAGTCGCACAAGTCAAACTTTTTATTCTTATGTATCAGAATTTGAAGCATAAAACCTGATTTACAATTATTCCAAAAAAGGATCAAAATTTGGACTGCCGTATAATGACCAAATCAAGTCCGATCTTCAAAAACTAAACATCACTGGAAAGAGCTCTTTAAGAACTAAAACTTTTGTTCATAAAATCTCAATGAAATATTTTTAGTTTTGGAGCTATTTGTGGCCGAATAAAAACAAAATAATCGTAATATGACCTTGACCGTTTCAATTCTTTTTTATTTTTTGAATTGTGAGGCCCTTTCAAACATAACAATACATATCGTGTGAAAATGTCATGAAGAATGAACAGAAAATAAAGTCAGGAGCGACAAAAACATGTTTTTGAAATTTTAATTTTTCCTAAAATTTAGTAAAGTTTGACCGTTTCTAGAGGACAAACCACGCATTTCCTTAATTCGCCACCCCATATATTTTGTGTGTATACGTCTTTCAAATGGTATGCCGGAGACGGAATTCTTCTATCTGATCTCTAACAAAAACGGATAGGTTTTTTGTAGACCTACCCTCATTTGCACAGTTTTTTGTTTTTTTGTTTTTTTTGCAAGGTTCGAACATTCAACCTTCCGTAGCTCAAAAGCTTTCAGCCACACGGACCCTCGAATCCTATCATATGCTATTAGGCTATCAACAGGGAACAGAATGCAAAAAACCGCATTCGAATCGGACTTCAACTTTTTGAGTTATAAGCAAAAGAATGGTTTCAAAACAAGCGCCCCCTAGCGGCAAAATGAGAAAGAAAATTGATTAAAATACCTAGCAAAGCAGCAAATAGTTCAATCAAGTATACTAGTCGCACAAGTCAAACTTTTTATTCTTATGTATCAGAATTTGAAGCATAAAACCTGATTTACAATTATTCCAAAAAAGGATCAAACTTTGGACTGCCGTATAATGACCAAATCAAGTCCGATCTTCAAAAACTAAACATTACTGGAAAGAGCTCTTGAAGAACTAAAACTTTTGTTCATATACTCTCAATGAAATATTTTTAGTTTTGGAGCTATATGTGGCCGAATAAGAACACAATAATCGTAATATGACCTTGACCGTTTCAATTCTTTTTTATTTTTTGAATTGTGAGGCCCTTTCAAACATAACAATACATATCGTGTGAAAATTTCATGAAGAATGAACAGAAAATAAAGTCAGGAGCGACAAAAACATGCTTTTGAAATTTTAATTTTTTCTAAAATTTAGTTAAATTTGACCGTTTCTAGAGGACAAACCACGCATTTCCTTAATTCGCCATCCCATATATTTTGTGTGTATACGTCTTTTAAATGGTATGCCGAAAACGGAATTCTTCTATCTGATCTCTAACAAAAACGGATAGGTTTTTCGTAGACCTACCCTCATTTGCACAGTTTTTTTTTTTTTTTTTTTTTTTTGCAAGGTTCGAACATTCAACCTTCCGTAGCTCAAACGCTTTCAGCCACTCGGACCCTCGAATCTATCATATGTTATGAGGCTATCAACAGGGAACAGAATGCAAAAAACCGCATTCGAATCGGACTTCAACTTTTTGAGTTATAAGCAAAAGAATGATTTCAAGAAAAGCGCCCCCTAGCGGCAAAATGAGAAAGAAAATTGATTAAAATTTTACTGTTAGGTACCTAGCAAAGCAGCAATTAGTTCAATCAAGTATACTAACGTTAGTCGCACAAGTCAAACTTTTTATTCTTATGTATCAGAATTTGAAGCATAAAACCTGATTTACAATTATTCCAAAAAAGGATCAAACTTTGGACTGCCGTATATTGACCAAAACAAGTCCGATCTTCAAAAACTAAGTATCACTGGAAAAAGCTCTTGAAGAACTAAAACTTTTGTCATATACTCTCAATGAAATATTTTTAGTTTTGGAGCTATATGTGGCCGAATAAAAACACAATAATCGTAATATGACCTTGACCTTTTCAATTCTTTTTTATTTTTTGAATTGTGAGGCCCTTTCAAATATAACAATACATATCTTGTGAAAATATCATGAAGAATAAACAGAAAATAAAGTCAGGAGCGTCAAAAACATGTTTTTGAAATTTTAATTTTTCCTAAAATTTAGTGAAGTTTAACCGTTTCTAGAGGACAAACCACGCATTTCCTTAATTCGCCACCCCATATATTTTGTGCGTATATGTCTTGCAATTCGTATGCAGCAAACAGAATTATTCTATCTGATGTCTAACAAAAGTGGGTAGGTTTTTCGTAGACCTACCCTCATTTTTCCACTTTTTTCCAAGGTTCGAACATTCAACCTCTCCTAGAACAATTTTTTTCCAGTACTCGATGATAAGATATCCATCATATTTGATTGGGCTGTCAACAAGGAACATTATGTAAAAAACCGCATCTAAATCAGGTTTCAAATTTTTGAGTTATTAGCAAAACAGTGATTACATGCATTGCGCCCCCTAGTGGCTAAATCAGAAATAAATGTGAAAAGTTTGACCAAAGGAGACGAAAAATAAAAATGACCCCAAAATTTCATAGCTTTAGCTTTTCTCATCTGGCCGCTAGGCTGGACACAAAAATGGGTGGAATTGGAAAAATAATTTAAAAAAAAACAAAAAAAAAAACAAATCAACAGAAGAAGAACAATAGGTTTTTGCCCTGCAGAGGCGAAAACCTAAAAAAAAACACAACAAATCAACAGAAGAAGAACAATAGGTTTTCGCCCAGCAGAGGCGAAAACCTAATAATAAACATTCTGTTTATATTAGGCACCTCAAAATCGCAAAGACACATTCAATAATGGTATATGGGCAGTTTGTAATGAAGAAATACATGAACAAGACATTCTGGCAATCAAACATCATATGATAAGGAATGAACAACATATAACGATGTTTGAACATCATATAACAGTATTTGAACATCATATAACGATGTTTGAACATCCTATAAAGGTATTTGAACAACATATAACAGTATTTGAATATCATATAACGATGTTTGAACATCATATTGCAATGTGTGTACAGCATATAACGATGTTTGAATATCATATAAAGGTATTTGAACATCATATAACGATGTTTGAATATCATATAACCATGTTTGGACATCATATAACGGTATTTGAACACCATACAACGATGTTTAAACATCATATTACAGTATTTAAACATCATACAACGATGTTTGAATATCATATTACAATATTTGAAAATCATATAACGATGTTTGAACATCACATAACGATATCTTAACATCATATAACGGTATTTGAACATTATATAGCGATGTTTGAATATCATATTACAATGTTTGAACATCATATAACAATATTTGAACATCACATAACGACGTTTGTGCATCATATAACGATATTTGAACATCACGTAACGATATTTGAACATTATATAAAGAAGTTTGAATATCAAATAACGATATCTAAACATCATATAACGGTATTTGAACATCATATAACGATGTTTGAACATCATATCACAGCATTTGAATATCATAAAACGATGTTTTAACATCATATAACGGTATTTGAACATCATATAACGATGTTTGAATATCATATAATGTTTGATATCATATAAGGTATGATCATCATATAAAGATGTTTGAATATCATATAACGATATATTAACGTTATATAACGGTATTTTAACATCATATAACGATATTTGAACATCATTAAACGATATCTAAACATCATATAACGGTATTTGAACACCATATAACGATGTTTGAACATCATATAACGATATCTGAATATCATAAAACAGTATTTGAACATCATATAACGATGTTTAAACACCATATTACGATATTAGAACATCATATAACGATATTTGAACATCATATAACAGTATATGAACATCATATAACGAATGAAAGCATCATATAACGTGATATGTACATAATATTTCGATATCTGAACACCATGTAAAGACACAGTCGAATCTTAATAACGACGTTCTGACAGCATAAAGAGACAAACGCACATTGCATAATGACAAGTTGTCATGGTGTAATGGAAAATAACACCTCATTGTATTTTGTTTGCATCATAGCATGTCAAATACATATCATTAAATGTGTTTGCCTATGTCAAGGCAGCTTTGGCCTTCCATACCTACTGATCATGTAGCAAAGTGAGACGGGTCCTCCTGATTAAAGGAACCAATTTTGTTTCTTTTTGCTTAAAGAGAAAGTAGAGAGCTGCACACGATAAAAAAAAACCCACAGCAATAGTTGGTGTTGATTACACATATACGAAACTAAAATAAAAATGGTCGGTAAATTAAACACACACACACACACACATTTTTATTGCCCATCCCGTTCGACCTACCACTGTCATAAAATGTGTTATAGCAATTATACTTACATTCGGTCGAACACACGCTGGTGAATGAATGGGACATTATCAGAAAAAAAATTATCTTAAAATGCTACCTTAATTTCGATCCTCACATTCATTTTACTAAGTTTACGAAACTACCATAAATTACCCTTGATAAAGCTCGATAATGCGAATGTCAGTCACAGGCTATCAATTGCATTGACTGCCGCTTTTTTTTTTTTTTTTTTTTTTCTCGGCAGATCAGTCAATGAAGGGGTTTATTTATCAAAACGTCGTATAATACGAATATATAATATAATGTATTTTTAATTATCATCAGTGTTGTTGTTTTTCTCTTTATCAATTCCACTTTTTGATCGAAATGTTTTAAGAGCAAATTTAATTGTGACAGTACATGAAAAGGCACCGGGTAGGTCCGGCAGCATCATATGAATAAACCGGACCCGAGATGTTAAGTAAATCAGCGACTAAAACCACTCAGCCACGAACATCCCCACTCACCCACCCGGGATGATTTTGATATATGCTATTTTATATTTTCAGGTAGCAAGATACAAGTAAAAAGCGGACTTTGGTCTTGCACATGGAAACTTTTAACGATTATCGTTCTTATATAAATGATGGAATCAGCTGTGTTCATTTTTGTCAGCAGTTTCTCTATTTCATCAATTACGAACCCATTTAAGGCAGTCGATGGCAAAAAAGAAAACTTCTTCGTTAAACTATTCAATGACATCCACTCTTCTGATACAACTTTTGAAAATGACCTCTCTGCAATTGGCAACAAGTTTCCTGACGTAGGAAATTCGAAGTTTCTTAACATGTACAATTCAAGACGTCAACAGAGCTACGAGTGTGTCTCAAATGGGACATTATATATTTTCTCGATCATTGCTAATTATGATAAGAAGAATTCGAGGTGGACTCAGTTCACGGTCAACGGATGGGAGATGCTTAGCGACTGGAATACGACCTATAATTGTTGTTACTTGCATAAAGATGGCACCGTGACGTCTGAACGTTCTAATGGCAAGAGAAGGCATTATTTTTCTTCGCCTGTCATAATTTCAATACAGTTGGTATGTCCGTATAGGAATCCACCAATTATCGAAAGCGAACGGTCTCTACCAGTAGGCGTTGGTCTCGAACTGGCCTCTGTCGAGTGTTCAAAACAAACCAAGTTTGAGGAACCTGTCTTCAGGATTCCAAACTCAAAGCCACTTTTTGCCGTGAATGGGAAAATAGCCTACAAGTCTAAAAAGGCTTCTCAATTAATTGAATGGATTGAATTCAATAAATTTTTCGGCGTTGACAAGATTGTCATTTATCCATATCATGATCTGAACATGGCTGCCCTTGCTACATTGATGTATTACGAAAGAGAAGGAATTATTGAAATTGTACCATTGCAGAAAGTTCCATTGTTTGGTAGGTACTTTATGTGCACGTTGCTTTATTATCATTTCATTACACACTTCTATTGACGTATCCAATGTTAACACATTGTTAGCTCTCTGTAACAATTTTGGTCAGGATGAGCTTTAGTGGTCGTGCGTCACCCGTCGTCAACAATTGCTTGTGAACACTCTAGTGGCCATATTTTCATGAAATAAAGTCAGAATGTTTGTCTGTATGACATCTCAGATATATCAAAACTGGGTTACTTGGGTTTAAAATGTCTTCCTGGGCAACATTTAGAAGAAAAAAAATAACAGTTTCTGACCCTAACTTCAAGAATTTATGTTTTCATTTTATATCTCTTGGGTTTGAAGTTGGGTTAAATGGGATAAAAAACTAGGTCACTATGTCAAATATTAGAAACAAACATTATGAACACTCAAGCGCCACATATTTCACCCAATCATCATCAGGGCGCAGTGGTTCAATGGCAACGTATCCGATTACGGATCCGAAGGTTGTGGGTTCGAACCTCGTTGGAGGCAAAAATTATTCATGGCTTTCCCAGACACAAAGTACTGGTCCAAACCAGGAACCGTCGAGAGGGATTAGTATAAGTTGTAAGAACTTGTTTCCCAATCGACGTAAAATAAATACGTTTAAACATAAACATCATGTAACCTAGAATGTTTGTCTACATCAAATCTCAGATGAGTACAAATCTTAGTCACATGGGGTCAAAATGTAGGTCACCAGGACAAATCTATAAAAGATAATGTGAACCCTTTGCTTTAGATGCCACACTTTTCGCTCAATTTTCATCAAAAGTACCGGTAACATACGAGTAATTACATCATAAAGTCTTTAACTTCAATAGTATATGCACAAGACCTTTATTATCATTTATAGTCCCCTACCGGTTTGCCCTCCGTCTGTCTGTCCGTCTGTCCTTATGTCCGTCTGTCCCTCTGTCCGTCCGTCCGAAAATCTGGATCTCGGGATAACTTAAAAACTGTTTAAGACAATATTATGAAACTTGGTATTTGAATAGATGGCAGTATGGAGATTCTGCACATCACTTTGTTTTTTTGTTTGTTTTTTTTGTTTGTTTGTTTTTTTCGGACCAAAATTCTGGTTACTATGATAACGGAAAAATATGCACTTCACCGGTAGGGGACTTTGGTGTTGCGTGCAACACAAGTCGAGTGTTGCGTGCAACACAAGTTACTTTTATTTTATTTTACAAGTGTACAATGAACAACGTTTTCATTTTCTCTTTAAAATGAATTTGATTTGTTTTAAAAGATCATGGTCAGCTGATATATTTCTTAAATATTTTTATGTTTTAATCTCAAACATTGATGCAATTTGGTTATATGTATGAGTGTTTGTAAACTGTTGTAGACAAATTCCCGCGATATTTCGGCACACTCGACGGAATGGTGTATCACGATGAACAACTGGTGAACTTTGACGCCCAAGAGAGACTTGCACCATACACATACTTCGGAGTGTTTGACACCGACGAGTTTGTCGTTCCCACCACTGCGACCAGCTACGTCTTGCTCATGGTTTGTGTACTGTGTAAAGCCAGATTGTTGTTCTTCCTAACCGCACAAACACGTCTTATTTTGATGCAAACCATCAGAGACACGCTCATGTTTTTGAAGCATTACTTAAATAAAGCAAATTCATTTCGGAATAAATTAATAAAATATGGAAACTTTTTTTTTTTTTATCAGTTAATACTTCAATATTTTTTTTTTCAAACAAATTACATACAGTTTTATTTTACAAAATATTTTGAATAAAACTCTTTGGATATTTTTTATTTGGACTTCGGATTTTTCATGTGAGGAAGCCTTCCAGCTGGCTTGCGGTAGGTCGGTGGTTCTACCCGGGTACCTCTGTGTACTCGGGGTCTTCCTCCACCTGTAATTAGCTGGACGTCGCTATATGATTGAAATACTATCGCAGCGACGGAAAACCCCAATACAACTACAAAAATATTTTTTATTTAATGTTTACACATTTAGTTCTTAAAAGCAAGCTTGAAGATTGTTTGAAATAAAATGCCTTGTTAAAGAAATAATTCGTAGTTGTACATTTGTTTATGTATAGTACAAAATGGTGATTTTTCATATATATAAATTGTTGGATTTGTTTTCTTCGAAAAATGTCATTTACTGTGCATTATTTCACTTAACATTGATTTAACATTAAGCATGCAATGAAAAAAAATATGACCCTATAATAATTATTACATTAGATTGTGAACACATTGTTCCTCAAAAGAACTGATGAAGTAGTCAATGCCTTTAAAGAGGGGTCATTCAACGCTGATTTCCTTTTTCTAAAGATGTTTTTGTTTGGTCTTGTATAGAACATGCACTTTTTTACAATATTAATAAAGCTTTATTTTATTTCTTCATATCTAGCCTGTATATTCACGAGTAAGTTATAGTTTATTGTAGACAACTTTTTCATAGCTCTTTCGATAGCTTCGAGTCTTTTTTCGAAATTTGCATTGAACATTGTGCAATTTAAAGCAGCTCGTTCACAGATGGCCATCGACTAAGAATTTGATTTTTAAATATATGTGTGTATTTCGCTTATCAATACTCATCTACAGACGCCCAGTGCAACATTCCGTTACAGGCAATAGTATTACGAACGATATTGAACTTTTCGTATCTCTCATGATTATATCTAACTGATTTTCCTGAAGTGGGCCTTTACCAAGAAAGCGCTTTCTCGTGCAATGTGGCCTATTCTTGTCGAATGCATTTGTTAAGAAAACAAAGACTTCACCAACATTAACGAGGGAGAGAGGAAAAAACTCTTTCTTTATTTCTTCTGATTATCCGCGAACGAACTGCTTTAAAACAATGCTAGAATTTCATATAGCTTGTTAGTCCCCACCGCTGAAACCGATGGGGACTGTAGGTTTGCGCGCATCCTTCCGCCCGTCTTTTCGTTTCTACTCCATAACTTTGACATTTATTGATGGATTTCAATAAAACTTCTTAGAAGTATTCCTCATAACCCAAGAGTGTGTCGCTCGCATCAACCATATGCACCCTTGAAAGGTCAATGTCACAGGAGTTGTTAGGGTTCATAGGCTACATCTTCGTGTCCGCCTTATAACTTCCATATATGTTTGGATTTCCACAAAACTTTACAGAAGTGTTTGTAATGAAACAAAGGTGTGTCGCGTGTATCGGTCATAAGTGTCCTTGAAAGGTAAAGGTCACTGGAGTTATTAGAAATTGTGTTTGGTATTTATAGACTACATCTTCATGTCTGCTCTTTGACTTCAATATTTATGGATGGATTTTCATAAAACATTACAGAAGTATTTGTCATAACAAAAAGGTGTGTTTCGCGCATCAACCATATGCACGCTTAAAGGTCACCAGTGTTGTTAGAAATTCTCTTTGGTATTTATAGGCTACATCTTCATGTCCACTCTGAAATTCCATATCTGTGGACGGATTTTCATTAAACTTTACACATTTTTTTTGGTTAGTACATGAAAATATGTTTTTGAAACAACCATATGCGCGCTTGAAATGTCAGTGTCACAGGTATTGTTAGAAATTGTCTGTGGTATTAATAGGCCACATTTTCGTGTCCGTTCTATACGAGGGGTTATCCAAAAATACGTGGACTTAATAGTAGTATGAAAACAATTTGGAATATCAGCCTGAAAGTTTGATATGTCGTTTTGGAACATATAATCAAATAATTCTGAAATTTTCATAAATATATCTTTATACAAATTAAGAATATATGGTTTAACAATAACACATCATCGCGCTCCTGGTGCAGTCTATAAATACGACGTCAACGTCAATTTTATTGTCACGATTAGAAACATCAAATATGACAACGAAATGCCCTCGCGTTATTTACTGTTTCTCAAAATAATCACTATCGCTTGTGACGATTATAACCAAGTGCTGGTACACGTTAGTGAACCACGTCCCGCCAAGGCCCGAATCTGTTGTGTACTGTTGAACAATTCAACCACTGACTCGAACCGTTTACCACGCAACTTGCCTATCAATTTACAGTCGAAATTATATTATCATTTTATTATTATTATTATGATTAGAGTTACTATAATTGATGTTAAAATAATAATCATTATTATTGCAGTTGCTATTTCTCATAATTAATAAAAATGACTAAAACACGTATGGTTGAGATTAAATACCCGGGAATATAGCGAAGTCCATAGGAGCAATGTTTGGGGAATAATGAGGATGGGGTACTGTCCGTAGCTCCATCAGCGACAGCTCGAGACGCATGTCGGGGGCTGTGTGCGCGGGGGTGTTGCCCCCATGAAGCAAAAAGTGACTGATTGGAAGTCCGGGCCTCCTCTTGTGAAACGCACATACTATATCACTTCTATCCATGTTGAGGCACATCTTGACGTCGTCAATTAACTTTGTGTTGATTATCATCCCCCCCCCCCCCCCCCCCCCCCCCCCCCCCTTCGCCCTGTGTTTTTTTGCAAATCTTCTTGCCCCCCGGTGAATACACTTAGCCATTTTAATACGAAATAGTGTGAAACTTCCTTGAGTTGACTTGCCTCATTTTTTCAAGTGTCTGAATTGGTGTTATGCCGAGATAATTGCAGATCATGATAATGACGCGATTTTCAGTTTTCGCCGTGTCCGTCATTGTCTTTCATTTTCACTATACCGCATTATTGTTAACGTATGGGTTTGCCTTACATTCACGAAAATGACGTCAGAAAGGAAAACAACTAACGTATTTGACGTAATTGAACGAATTAGTGTCATTTTGTGGAATTTCATCACCAGATTTAAGTTTAATACTAAATTTTAAATGAATTTTGGTTTTTAAATTTTAGGTTGTGCCGCTTAGCGCTTAAATACGGTTTTCGTAACACCATAAAGGGCCATTTATAACAGTATCTCATTTTAACTTGAAACATGCTCTGAAAATACGAAGTAAGTGACCCATAGATTTATGAGCCCCGGTCAATATTCTAACGTAAAAACCCCTTTTACTGTTAGGTACTGACTCCCATTAAGAATAATGACCCCTCAATCTATAAAATATTGAATCCACCTAATCGATCAAGAGCACTTGAAAATATGAACCAAATAAAATATCGTGCATACTTTGGTAACAAAATTCCAATGAAATTGGCAACATACATCCGAATTATGCGGTTCGAATGCCAGTGGTTACAACTCTCTTGATTTGTTGATAGATTTTAAAATGCTTGTAAAAAATGTCAAGACGATGTGTCGCGCGCAACACCTAGGTACCCAACTCTAAGATCCAAAATCATAGAAATCATGCAAAGTATGGGTGTTCTATCTGATTCTGGCCAACAGAATGTCGTATCGTTATGCTCCTCTCGAGCTGCAACCTTAAATGCTTCGCTCTTTTTGCGCTGCCATTGCGCCCAGGCCTTCCACGAGTATGGAAGGCCTGGGCGCAATGCGAAAATGATTTTAGTGAGACAGTATATAAAATGAATTAAAATGAATTAAAATCTAGTTAGCTAGTATCTTAAAACTCTGTTAACATCCTCTTTAATTTACCGACTAGTACAATCTCAAAGTTTAATTAAAATAAATACAGCTGTATTTATTTATTTCATTTAAGTCAGCTTCTTCAAACATTTCACAAGTCCTAGATAAAATCCAAATATTTCTTTTAAATAAATTAATAATCCATATGCATGTCTCATATTTAGTAAATAAAGCAATAAAATATTTAAAAAAAAAGAAAAAAGAATGAAAAATAGCCAAAAACCCTATCGCAATTTGAGAAATTTTGAGTCCCGGAATAAAGGGAGTCTTGGGTTTATATACCCTAGCAGTCTTTTACAGTTCCAATCACGTCTTAGTGCCAGTAAAATCATCATTTAATGGAACTTTGAAGTGGCCAACCAAAAGCACACGGTAGATAAATATTGAAAACCCTGATCATTACAGTATTTGCCGTTACGAATTAATTGGTTATATAACGTCTTGGGAAGGACATAGCTAACTCGTGAGAAGGATATTAATTATTGGGTGTAGGGTCAGTTTTTGTCGAGCCCGCTTGCGGTGAACTCGACATAGTCGCCACAATGGCAGTACAGTGTATGTGCGTGCGTTCGTGCGTGAGTCGGATTATGCTTGTCCGGACCATTACTCTGTCATTATTGGAAGGATTTAAAAATTACTTGGCACAAATGTTCACCATGATGAGACGTTGTGTCGCACGCAAGAAAAGTATGTTTATCTCAAAGGTCAAGGTTACACTTAGAGGTCAAATGTAAAAAAAAAAATGATCTAAAACAGATTGTCTGGACCATTATTTTGTCATTATTTGAGGAGATTTAAAAATAACATGGCACAAATCATCACCATGATGAGACGCTGTGTCAGGCACAAGAACCGTGTGTTTAGCTCGAACGTAAAGGTCATAATTTGAGGTCTAATGCAAAAACAAGTTCATTCTAACTTTTCAGGGCTGTTGTCATGGATGGAGGGATTTTTAAATAAATTGACACAAATGTCAAGCTAAGTTAAGTGAGACGATGTGTCGGACACAAGAACCAGAATCATAGTTCAAAGGTCAAGGTCATACCTTGATGTCAAAGGTCAAAAACAGGTTCATTTTTTGCTTGTCCGTGCTGTTATTTTGTCATGGATGGGGGGGGGGGGGGGTCTCAAATAATCTGACACAAATGTCAAGCTAAGTGAGACGGTGTGTCGCGCACAAGGAGCAGATTCGTAACTCAAAGTTCAAGGTCATACTTAGAGGTCAAAGGTCATGGGACTGGATTTGCTTATCCGGGTTGTAACTTAGGCATGGATTGCAGCATTTTCAAATAACAAATAGCTCAAAGGTCAAGGTCATACTTAGAGGTCAAAGGTCATATGTTTGCCTGGGCTGTAACCTGGAAATGGATAGAAGGATTTTCAAATAAGTTGGCAGTAATGTTTGCCTAAATGATCCGAAGTGTTAAGCACAAGAGCTGGGTCCATAGTTTTAAGGTCAAGGTCACACTTAGAAGTGAAGTTCATCGCGCTGGATTTGCTTTTTGGGCTGTAAACTTTCTCTGGATCAGAATTCTCAAATGATTTGACAGTAAATTTAACTCAATGAGATGATGTGTCGCACTAAAGAGTTGGGTCCCTTAAGCTAGCTCCATATTTAAAGACAAAAGGGACACCTTAGGCCGCGAGTTCGACATATTGTTCTTAGGCATCTAGTTTAAACGCAATAATTGTTTCATCGACTACTCTTCCCAGTCATTTTTTTTTTTCATTTTAAATATATATTAAGCTCTACTGAACCCACAATATATTTTGTCACCAAATTCGACGCGATTCGACCACTGAAAGCGCACAGAACTTGTGGGAGGTGAAACAAAAAAGCTTAATCGTGGTCAGGATTATTAAACGGGGCCACTGTAGAAGGCCCGGGTTTATCAACTATGGTTGACTAACCAGTTTTCGTGATATAATAAGCTTTCGGGATATTTTACTTTTACACCGTTTTCGTATGGAAGATTATTTATGTAAAAATTAAAACATGCTAACTTCCAAATGTTTTATGGAAAATTACATGTGAATGATGCCTAATTGCATTTCTGTTTCTCACTTCTCAATGACAAATGCGAAGAGCTAAATGTTATGTGCTTACTGGCTATTAATATGATAGTATATTAAGACCCAGGTCTTAATGTGACACGCCGAGTTACACATACAATAAAGCACTTGTCAGTATGCATTTGCAACTAAGCAGTAAGCATTACACACTAAAAATAATAGAAGCTGAAAACCAGATTGAACATTTACATTTTACTAGGGCCCATTCAGCTTAATGAAGAGAGATTACTCAAGCATTCTCTTTGCAGAATGTACGACGAAGCGAAGCATTGCACATGCGTACCAGGACAAATCGTACCAGTTTATTAGACGAAGCGTACCACCAACAGGTCAATTCCAGAAAGAAAATTATTGGATACGACTGATTATTAATCTAATGCATGTAAGAAAAGAAAATAACTTGTTTAATGTTTAATTAATTTTCATATTCACCAATAAAGCGCAATAGTTCAGCGGTAGTGCCCGCTAAATGTTATTGCGAGGAATATTAATATTGATATCAACCATAGGACAGAAAGCGATGTTTCGTTTCTTTTGTTGGGTTTAACGTCCCACCGACAATATTTTAGTCATGTAGAGACTGTGTCCTATATAGTACTGCCAAACTGCAACATCACGTAGTAGACACGCGACATGTTACCATATCCCGACACAGGGCCAATCAGTCCTAAAATACATTGTATATATATATGCTGAATGTCAAATAGGGGGTTAAAAGTACCAAGTTTACGAATTTTGTATATATATTGAAAGTCATTAATGATGAAAAGTTGACTACTAAGAAAAAATAAACCGAAAAAAGTAAAATAAAGGAATATAATGAAATGAATTTGAGAACATGAAAAATATTTTCATATTATTTTTATTTCGTCATCGTCATCTATTATTTTTAAGAGTTGTACTATAGAAAAATAAATATTTTTCTATCTTTTATATTCTTTGCTTTCCTTCATTTTCACGTTCACCACCATGAACTTAAAATAGCGAACTATTTCTTCTACTTCTTTTTCTATAGTAATGGCTAGCAAGCATTTTCTTATTATTATGGCCATAATCAGACATTGCGGTCAAGGATAAACCTCAAGCGGGTTCCTTTTTTTTTTTTTTTTTTTTTTTGCTGAAGAGACAGCATCAGAAGCAGAAGACACATTGGTTGGATACAATGGAGTCTGCGTGCGATACCCTAGCCCTTTGCGAATAGCTTTCTTGGTTCTTTTACGTGCCCGCTTGTATAGCACCGAT
>CM037787.1:64772261-64822261 GCA_021229015.1 Solen grandis
TGAATAATAATTTAGTGAACTTTAAATGGTATACAAAACAGCATTATTTTTAATACTGTGGAGACTGTAAAATCTGAGTTATGATATTGTATCAGCAAACAGAGCAGACCTTGATCAGACAGCTCCTTCCAGGAGCCAACTGATCAGTGTCTGCTCAGTTTTCCAATGTAGTGGACTGAAGACCAACTATCCTCACTCTGCATACAGCTAATAAAGCAAAAGATATTGAAAATGAATTAAAATATCAACTCTCACCATTTTTTCGGTCCTTAAAAACTCTGTTCAAGTCTTCCTTTATCTTTGCCAGTATTGCTCTGTCACTCAAAATGTAGCACAAAGTCCAGAAGGTCATCTGCAAAATATGAATTGTTTTTCTCAATCTACATGTATGATTATTCAAGAATGAAATAAAAAGAAAATGCTATCAACTTCAGTTTAAACAAGTAAAACTATTATTTCAAACAAAATATTCAAAGAATAACATTACTTTTCATGAAGATAAATGTTCTTACAAATGTGTTAACATGTCACAGAGTTTAGAATAAGATTTTAGAATGAGATGGTGGTTATATCCTGAGCCCAAGAGGGCAAAAAATAATACAATGTATTTACCGGGATAGCGTTGGCAAGGGATGCCCACAAGATCATCATACAGTAGTTTGCACAACAGGCTGCATTGATCTTGTCTGCAAATGCCTCCAGCAATGTCTGTAATACAATTATCTTCAAGTAAGATAAGCTCATACTTAACCCTTTCCCTCATATATACTCATTTTGACGCCCTCAATAGGTATCACATAAAGCCTGATCTGCAGAAAACCACAGTTAAACCTTACCAAATTTAATTACAAAATACTCATTTCCAGACCACTGAGGAGCAGCGAACAGCATAAAACCTGATCAGCCTGCGAGTTACTCGCAGGCTGATCTGGTTTTATGCTGTTCGCATAGGTCTTTTCATGGTTTTCTCTATGAGGGAAAGGGTTAAGTTAGGTAAAATGGTAATCAAATAGTAAGTAGGGCTGAAATAACTATTTTTACCCCCGTACCCGTCATTCTATTACCTGCGAGTACCTGGGTACCTGTGCAAATGTAGTCATTGTATAAAGCTGAACCTTGGTTGATTCGTATTTATCACCTGTAATAATTAACCATTTTAGTTATTTTAACACATTTCATTACGCACTTAACGATACAGACTTTGTAAACCCAAAATACGCCTATCATCAATGTACGCTAAGATAATTTCTTGAAGAATATTACTGACATGAATATATGTTAAAAAGTAAAGTACAGTATCATAATAGAAAAGGCTGACATCAAGTATTAGGTTATCATTTTGTACCCAGGTTCCGGCAATTTTTTACCCAACCTGCAGGTACCTAGGCATTCCATTTTTCAAAGCAAACATGTAAACATTATGCAGTCTATGTAGTACATGTATATCTTTGAAGTATATAAAGAATTCTAAGTTGCAATTACCATGTTGTCTTTTGGAAGCTGCTCTTTGTTGACTTTACTTATCAGGTCCCTAAATGTATTGATAAAAAATGACTTTGCTTTGGACCATTTAGGCAGGAAAACTTCTGGAACTTTAGCTCCAACCTCAAACTCCTCATCAAAAGCCTTGAAATTTTTCAGGATTTCATCAAATTTATCCTGCAATAAACAAACAAGTGAAATACAAGGCATCGTTACAAATCAAAATGTTGGAAAAATAATGAGCATTTTGTACCACCTCATGTACGTACAAACAAATTAAATTTTGAAGAATGATGTGTAAGTTTCTTTTATTCTGAATGGTTGAACTCAATTTACTTAAAGATGCCCAGTGTATAAATATCTTAATTATATTTGATTTTCATTACTCAAAGAGTTTTGATTCTTGGCCAAAGATGAGAATCAAAATCATCAAAAGTAAGTAATTGTAAATGAAAATAGGGTATTTATCATTACAAAGCATTCAGTTTTACTAATTTCATTCTACAGGTTTTGTATGGAACTAAGAATATTCATACATATAGAAATTAAAGGATACAAGAAGTTTACTTTGTCAACTACAATTATGAAAGATATAGCTGAATCATCTTAAGCATAGAAATGAATAACAAGATGCATTTATCCAACAGCAGGACTGGTCCTTACCTTGTCAGATACTGGAAATGTGTTATCACCAAACAAGTTGTTCAAGATGGATGCATACATACTGCACTTCACCTTCTCCAGCAGGTCTTGCTCTCCTAGCAAAAATAAAAAAGTAAAAACTTAATATTTCATTATTTCACAAAATACATTAATGAGGCCAGTAATAATGCTACCAGCAACAGTCATATAGTGTGTTTATGTATACAAAAACCATTTGGCATGTCATATGGTTATGTCACTATGTACATTTAAATACACTCAGAGAAATTACAGTTGAAGTATCATTATCAAGGAGTTCAGAAAAACAACTGTCGAGAAACAATGTTTGGTTTGATAATATTTTACAGTATTGATCATCTAAGACATACTTCTGTCACAATCAGTTGTCTACAATACATCCATTTCATTGGTCACTTAATGATTTCATGAAGGTTTTGAGCCAATGAGGATGTGATAAAAACAAATTGAAACCAATTTAATCATGACCAACAAATGGAGAGAAACAACAGAGATAAGAGAAACAGACAGTTTTCAAGTAAGCAGAAACTAGTGCAGTATTTACCTATGACATTGAGGTAGTCATCAATGTAGTGGTTAAACTGTCCACACAGGTTTTTGATGACCTTACACAGGTTGTTGGGTGCTAGTTTCCCCTTCACTGTGTCATGGGCGATGGTGTGGTACTTGAAAAAATTCTCCTTGTCTATTGAGGCTATAATTAATTTTGCAATTACTAGTATTTATAAAGATGAAAGGCTGTAATTCATTTTATAACTGATTTGAACATACAATGTAAAACTTCTTTAATACTTATGGAATATGGAACAGATACAGGCAATAATGAACTGGTAGCTGAATACTAAATGTCATAACACTGATAAAGCTGATAAAGGAATTAAACATGTGTACGTGCAAACATAGATTATATAACAAAAACACAATAAATAAGAAGAAAGGGAGAGAGAGAAAGATAGGAGGACAGGAGAAGTGGTACAGAGAGGAAAAGGGGAGGAGTGGTACAAATACAGAGAGAGAAAAAGCTAGAAGAAGGGGAGGAGTGGTACAGACTATGAGAGAGAAATAGAGAGACAGAATAAAATCCCAGAGAGAAAGAGAGACTCACCAACATTATTTACTACTTCTTTCACAGCCATTTGGAAGTCAACATCTGGAGAGCCGAAGAAGTGATGGAAATCCTCTGGCTCCGTCAGAAACGTCATCTGCTCCCCAGCCACATACAAAGTGAACACTGGGCCCAGCTGAGAAATATTGTCACAAATACATATAAATATTCACACAAACAAAACAGTCATCACATCATAGAGGCATATATTCTTTTACATACAATTTGAATTTGAAGGCAAACTACTTAAGTCGATGTCCAGTGAGCCTTCTGAATGTTTACAAATATATAAGACCTGCATTGTCCTGTGGCTACATTGGGATACAATATTAAGATTTTCTATTTTATTTGCTGTCACTTGGCTGATCTCATTCACTCTTTGCTCATGTGCTAACTTCACTGGCTTATGATCTTACGAGTTCTTCTGGTAGCAATAAGTTGATTACCGGTACACATAAACTTAATAAGTTCATTACCGGTACACATAAACTTAATTCACCATTTTCAATTTATGATTGACACAGAATGATTGACCTTTCAATTAATTTATTTGGAAATGAAAAATATGGCCACAATTGACCATCTTCGTAAGTAGCATCATTTAATACCTTAGAAGTTTTGTATAGCTTGGAATATATAATCGTATGTGTGCAAATTACATGCATTATATAACTAAATTATCTAAAACTACTTGGTACTGTTTGTACGTTGCAATTTGGGGCCATTTTGACAGATACTTGAAAACATTAATTGAAATTGTCTGTTTTTAAATTGATATTATTTTTTCTTTAAAACATTGAACATATAAAAAGGCATAAAATGTAGTGCCATAATGAACGATTCCATTTTACTGACCTCTTTTCTCTTTTCTTCCATGAACGAAAGAGGACTTTTTCCAAACTGTATTGCACATCCAAGCCATGGGAGCCAGCCCTTGCATGATGGTGAATATTTTTCGGTTGTTGATCTTTTCAAATACAATAAATATAGTGTAACTGATAAGACAACTAATATTCCGAAAGTAAAAGGAGTTTCTGTTTGTTCCTGACTTCCCACCGGTAAAATGAAACCGAAAGTAGATTCGGATATATTCCGCTCCATAATGTCTCGCGTTATCTCGAAACGTGCGTGAACAGCTGCACAGAGGATTTACATCTGTTGCTAAGTGAAATTCAGCAAAAACAACGATGTCCCTCAAAACTTTACCGTTGCTTTTTATTAACTTAGGTGGAGAAATGGTTTATATCCTTGATCAAAGGCTTCGTGCACAAGATATTCCCCACGAAAAAGCCAAAAAGGGTGAGCTATTTCTTTAAAAATATCGTCCTGTGTATTGTGAATGGGTGGGGTTCAATTTGTCAATCTTGTAAGTGCAATTGTAATGTTTATAGTGATGCTACCCGTAGAGCACAATAAACAAACACTGGCAATCGTTTGTTTGACAGCATTATTAAGTACTACTGATTTGTGAAAGAGTCTGACGTATGACTAGACTCGTGATCATGAGTACGGTACACCATGTGACTCATTCCGCAATTGTGCTGGCTTGTCGCTTGGTCGTTCAATACCCATAGCCTTGGGTTATCTGATTCTACAGGGGTCATCTGACAGACATGCCTTGTCATCAGAAATAGTTTCACAAATGAAAGAGTCAATGTTTAGACATTTCACATTGGATGGGTTTTGTGCTTCCAGCTAGATTATGAAATAAATGATGCATATTTAGATCTATATTTTGCAATAGAAATTCTCTATTTTTGTGTGATTTTTTTTCTTTGTCAATGTGATTTGATTTTATGAAACTATAAAATATTTAATTATTCTTTCACTATTAACAGATAAATTTAATTTGAGGCATAGTTTTTAAAATAATATTCAAAAATAATATTTTGAAAATGTCATTAGTTTCAACCATTCACTAAATACAACCCAGTTTGTACAAGTCTGTCATATACAACATGTAACAGATATTTTTTGATAACTTTATACCTTTTATAAGTGGTTTCCCCCAGCCAAAAACTGACATTTTCCCCCAAATAACCACCTATTTTCCATACAAAATAGCTATTTTTTCTCAACAGAAATTGAATTTGTCTTATTTTTTTAACTTTTTTTTTAATTTAATTTTTTTTTTTTTTTTATCATAGAAATTCCTATATTTTTTTAATATTTTTAATGCTAATTTTTGCAATAAGAAGGCCGCAAGTTGTGTAAAAGATCTAAAAAAAATCACTGTGTAACATGAGTTGTAAAGAGCTTAAAATAGGTGTAAATTATAGGAGGCAATTAAGGCTTCAAGCAGTGAAAAAATTACCTTTGCAGACATTCCGAAAAGATTTTAGAGATCACAGGACATTTGGTCATGTAATTTTACAAGATTCACAGGACCAAAATTAACTTTCCAGAACCGAACTCAAAAACAAGATTTCATTATTGTTTATCATTCATTTAATTTATTTTATTAAGTTATTAACACTTTTTTACCATAACTTTATAGATCCCTGATTTAATTAAATGAATTTTCAACCTTACAGGGTTTCGACACTTACCTTTCAGCCAGGAATCCTGACGGGACATCTGCTTTTCAAATCAGAAGTCCCTTGCTCAAATATGAAGTCCCTTAAATTGTTATTAATTTAAGTTGGAAAATTCAGTAGAAGATGGTTGGGATATTTAAAACAATATAAAGTGCACTTCTGATAAACTTTAATTATGTTTATTTTAAAAATATATATATATATATTTTTTAATCTTATGATATTTTTATTGAATGGTAATGCAATTTGTCTCAATGCATTACCCCACCCACTTCACTATGATCATTATTGTACGTACCAAGTCAGCCTTAACTTCAAATAATGTTGTAAAATCTGTATTTACAGTTGTTGTTTTTTTCAAACATTCATGTTTTGAAACATTACCAAAGCTTTTAGACCTTTTAATTGCTGTAAATAATTTTTATCAGTGCATGCTTTTTTATACAATCAATTCAAACTTCACACAAAATGAATAAAATATGCATTTCTCTTTCCAAATATATACAAAAATATTGAGAATCCTAACATCCTTAATCTGCTAATTTACTTGATATATTTGTGAATCATTGTTTTCCTATACATGTATAGACCTGCTCCCTCATGTGAGGAAGCCTTCCAGCTGGCTTGCGTAGATCGGTGCTTCTACCTGGATGCCTCCTTGCATTCGGGGTCTTCCTCCACCTGTAATTAGCTGGATATTGCTATATGACTGCTGAAGTGATGGTGAACTCAAATAGTCAAGTCAAGTCACCTGCTCCCTATTGCATATTGTGACCAAAGATCTTGGTCTCAACTGGAGGCAACTAACAACGTGCATTCTTAACCTTGCTCATCAGACCATGATTCCCCATCCCTGTGTCCTAGGTAATGATAATCTGTGCCTATTTCCAACTCCTGCTGTATCATTCCTGGTGGCCTAGTGGTTAGAGCATCCGCTTTGGGAACAAATGGTTGTGGGTTTTATCCCTGGCTGCATCATAATTAAGTTGTTGAAATTGGTACCGGTATAGCTCCCTTGCTTGGCGCTCAGCATGCAACTTAAAAAGGGTAGTTCCAGTATGTATGTGGGTACTGTTTATGCAAACTGAATAACAATTACCCTGCCCACTTTCACGATTGACAGACAGTTGCCAAGTGGTACCTTAAAATACAGGGTTGGGTACCAGGTACTAGACTGTCATATGTCATCTGCCATTCCTACCTTAATCTACCATAGTGTAATAAATGAAACTAAGTAGGCATTTATCACACATTTATCAGGTTAAAAATGCTTGGAAGTAGAGAAAGTAATGTTAGATTTATTGAAAAAAAGAGTAAAAATTCACGTAACCGCACAAACAACAACAACAAAAAAGGCGATCATAACATTTTCACTAGAGTACAAAGGAATGAAAGAAAAAAAACTACCTTGCCAAGATCTCCACAACAAAAGATTTTCCCCCTTTTCTCTCAATATATTTTTTGTCAGTCTTGCATTAATAGCAAGCTGTAACAAACTTGACCCGGCCCAGGATTGAACGCGGTTCCCCGGCGAGCGAGTCCAGTGCTGTAACCACTGAGCCAAAGAGTGGACTCCCTGACGCAGTTGTCAGAGATTGTATTTATACCTGTGACGACACATGGTCACATTACTTTCCCCTCCGAGAAGTCTCGACCCGAGACTTGGCCTGGGAAACATGGGTAAGGCAACTCTGGTGTGGCAGTTGACATTATCCCACTGCTGCCACCAATGTAACAAACTCGACCTGGCCCAGGATCGAATCTGGTCTGCTGGCGTGCGAGTCCAATGCTGTAACCACTGAAACAAAGAGTCAACTCCCAGACACAGTTGTCAGAGATTGTATTTATATATACGCATCATCACACAAGCTAATAACTGCCAGATTGGCAAACTTTCAGGTGTGTGAGATTGCTTATTTTATTTTTGGAAAAAGTAAAAGGTAATACTTCTAATTTTGGTTAAAAGCTAAGTGGAAAGTTTTAGTATTCTGCAGACTAGATACACACATAGTTATATCTTTAGCCTTGAACATAAAATATTATCAGAAATAGGTTGTGTTTCAAAATGTCATCAGTTTATTCGATTTTTACTTTTCTTTTTCATAAACCAATAACACAAAGGAACTAGAAACAGAGTACATAATAACTCTTGAAGAATATTTTATGAAACAATTATATTAATCACTTAAACACACTCCCCCAAAATGTGTTCTCCAAAAAGGATTTTTTTTCCAAAAGAAATCAACAAACTGTAGGTGTATACAACATGTATCTCTCTCTCTCTCTCTTTTTTTTCCTTATAGATAATACATGTAATCTTTGTGTGTTCTGTGTGTAAGAAATGAAAAAAAAAATTAAAGAAATTAGTTTTCCTTATTAGATATTTCAGAAAATTTGTGTGTACAGTAGATTATGAACATTATGATTTATTTTATTTTTTTATCATAGCCATTTAATAGTCATTAAACAATGTGAATATGAAAGACTAATGCACACAAAACACAGTTTTAGGACAAAATTAACTGATATTAATGATTTTATATTAAAGGGTTTTATTTGAAATAATATTTGTTGTTACTGAATAGTGTTGTTTTTATGTCACTAACTAAGCACTTAAAGATCCATAAAATGTGTTAATTTAAGTTGAAAATTAATACTGTACAAAAAAAAAAAAAAACACACATATGGAATTCCTGAAAAAATCCTGAAATTCAGACATGGAATTTTCAAAAATTTAAAATTTTCGGTCTTATTGAAACCCCAGGCTTGTGGTAAATTGCAAGGTATACTGTCTTGGCCCACATTTTCTCCTCACAATATCAGCAGAAATGCCACTGCTTTTTTCACATTTTTAGAAAAAACAACACACATATTTGACATACAACCCATTCACAATGCAAGGAAAAAAATCAGAGAGATATATAATTGATTAAGATATGTTGGAGAATTATATCTTTGAACCAAAGGTACCCAACTCCTTTGTTTATTGAAAGATTTTCATTACATTGGTCTTATTTTGTGTGGAAGGGATGAATAAAGACATACAGGGACAAAAAACACCCAATTGTCTGAGGAATTGCCCTAAAAATGTTTGCGAATTCAAAAACTTGTTTGGTCGGAAGAGATCTGACCGACTGAATCTTGCCAATTTCTCCCGTGTAAAACTATACAAAAACCAAAGCCACAATATCAGTGTTGATTTGTATGGACAAACAAGTCTGAGTGGTAGTGTGTCAGTATATATATATATTTTTTTTTTTTTTCAGTGCTTCATGACATAGTATCCACCATGTTTCACAAGAGATTTGTTGAAGAACTATTTAAACCACAACAGTTGTATTCGAAAAAGGCACTACGAACTGTGTTTGACAGACTTGCTCATGCCTCCATCATGCGATTGAATGCAGCAAGTATGGACAAGGTATGTCTACATCTAGCCAGTATATCTCTCTGGTTTTCATAATGACCAGACATCTAAGTACACATTTGTATACATGTATATAGTTGGTCAGGGAGTTTTTATAAGTTTATGAGCGGATAATCTATAATGGAAAATAATGATGATGATAATTAGGTCAAATTGTCAGATACCCATTTTGGAAGAAAGTATTTTTTTTTTTTAATATTTTGTTTGTTTTAAATGGTTATCAGTAATAATGGTTTATTAAATGAAGTATATATTAAATGAAGTATATATTAAATGAAGTATATATTAAATGAAGTATATATTAAATGTAGGGAGCAGAGTAACTGCATTGCAGCAAATCAAAAAGGAGATAATATAATTATACTCCTCCCACCATACTGAGGGTGGGCTATGTCTGTTTGTGTTCTATAAATCTAGACATAGGGAAGGGAAAAAGGTAGCAGAGTTTTGGATAGTTATATAGTTTGGGGGGTATATAGGAGTCACCATGTCGGTCGGTCCGTCCATCCTTCTGTAGTTTTTTTTGTCCACGCTATTTCTCAATAACTACTGGATAGATTTCAAACAAACGTCATAGGAAGCTTCAATATCAAGCACAGATGTGCATATTATGAAATGGTTACGGTTGACTGATTTTCTTTTGAGTTATGGCCCTTTGCTGATTTTCTGGAGTTTTCTTTGTCCATGCTATTTCTCAATAACTACTGGATGGATTTCAATCAGTCATAGGAAGCTTCAATATCAAGCACAGATGTGCATATTATGAAATGGTTTCGGTTGACTAATTTTCTTTTGAGTTATGGCACTTTGTTGATTTCTTGAAGTTTTCTTTGTCCACGCTATTTTTCAATAACTACTGGATGGATTTCAATAATCATAGGAAGCTTCATACAAGCAAGATGTGCATATTGAAATGGTTCATTTGACTGATTTTCTTTTGTGCTATTGCCCTTTGCTGATTTTCTTTGCATTATTTCCCAATAACTAATTTACTTTCTTTAGCTACAGTTTTCCTCATCTCATTTATCTGTTTTTTTTTTTTTTATTTATTTATTTATTATTTATTTATATATTTATTATTTATTTATTTCATTTATTTATTTTATTTTATTTTATTTTTGCATGTGCATGCTGTTCAGACTAATTTGTTTACGGTACCCTTACTGAATTGATGAATGTTGGAATTTTTTGTTAAAGACAGCCACTGAACATAAAAAGATATTCTTTTTTTATTAGTCTTGTATAATTTGTTACTTGAATTCATCAATTCAGTAAATGTGACTTACCTCCTATAGCTGGGCACTTGATTGTAAACAAAGGCTGTGTGGGGGGTATTTATCGCCTTTAGTGATAGCTCTTGTTTATGACATTATATATTCAGTGTTAACTGTGTGGCTTTCAGAACAATAGAAAGAACAATAGGATAGTGCAACAACTTTTTGTTTTAACATCTGTCTGTCCATCTGTTTGTTAAGAGTGTGCACCTTTCATCTGCAGATCTCATGACCGGAATTGAATGAAACATCACAGGAATGTTTAGCACAAGGTTACGTTCAGAATTTTTTCACAGTGTTTTAGCCCATTATTTAACTTACCTGAGCACATAATGCTGAAGATGGTTGAATCCATTTTCCATCATTATTTTTTGAGAGGGTGCTGTGGTCCAATGGTAACGTATCTGATTACGGATCCGAAGGTTGTTGGTTCAAACCCTGTTGTAGGCAAGAATTATTCATGACCTTCCCAGGCGTAAAGTACTGGTCCAACCCAGGAACCGTCGAGAGGGATTAGTATCAGTTGTAAGAACTTGTTTCCCAGTCGACGTAAAATAAATAAGTTTAAATTATTATTTTGTTTATACTCTTACAACTTATGGTCACAATTTTTTTTTCCAATTTGATTATGGTAGGTGTCAGTCAAGTTGGTCAGGTGTGGCCCTTGAATTATACCCCCCTAAAAAAAACCCCAATCAAAACAACAAAAAAATACAAACAAACAAAAAGCAAACAAACAAACAATCAGATTTTACATTATTTACTCATTAGCATCAGCATTGTGAAGAGATCTATATCTTACATACAATGCTGATGTCCATAATATCTTAGCTAAGATCAATATAGCTGATTTTAGACCAATAGATCTAGCATAATAAACTTTGAAATATCAGAAAATCACACAATAATGCTATCGTAAAATTCTAGCCTTTTCATTTCTCAAGCAATTTTCAGTCTTGTGAAAGTGTTTTTTGCTCTACTCTTTAGACTTTGTTAGTCAGGAGATATGGCTCTTGAATCATCAAGAATTGCCAGCTTTCAGTTTGTTTTATATGCTAGTAGCCATATTTATGAAGAAATGTTAATAATCAAACTTTTACACAATACTAGTAGTTCAGTCAAGTTTGGTAATGGCTGATATAAGATTTATAAACCAAGAGTTATGGCCTTTATATGTCAGAAAATAATAAGTTTGCTATCTCTGCCATATAGTTTCATCAGTTTTCAGACAGACTTCTTTGAACAAATGTTATGATGATGGCTGATATCAACCTTGTATGCAGGGAGAAATTGTCTATGAAATATATTTCACAATATGTAAAATAATGTCATGTGTTTAACTTTGATACTGTTGTATCTTTTTAGCTCAGGTCAGGATCTTTGTCTACATGATATCTTGCATGAGTTTGAAATTGGGTCATGTGGGATCAAAAACTAGGTTACCAGGTCAAATCTAAGAAAAACCTTGTGAACTCTCTAGAGGCCACAGTTTTAGCCCAATCTTCAATAGATTTGGTCAGGATGTTTGTCTAATTGATATATTGGATGAGTTTGAAAATGAGTCACATGAGGTCAAAAACTAGGTCACCAGGTCAAATCTAAGAAAAATCTTGTGAACACTCTAGAGGCCTACATTTTTGTCCCAGTCTTCATTAAACTTAATATGAATGATAACTGCATGAATTCCCAGTTGAGTGCAAATTCAGGTAGGATCAATATGTAGGTCACTTAGTAAAATGTTAGAAAAACACTTTTAGATGCCAGATTTGTTGTCATTATGCCTAACACAGCCATCTTACTCAGGTGAGCGACACAGGGCCATCTTGGCCTTCTTGTTTTATAGGTGAGCAATATTGGGCCATAATGGCTCTCTTTTAACTAATTAATGCCCATAGAGATTTTTTTCACACTCTGCAAAACTCTTGGCTCATTTTATTTAATTTAGTAGTGAAGTATGCCATAATGTATAGAATTGTGCATGAAGCAAAATAATTTCTTACCAACATTTCAAAGGGGGATAATTAGGTTCTTTTCCTGTAATGATATGCAGATGGGGTATTTATCACCTTCCAGGGACAGCTCTAGATATATTAGCTAGTTTTCCAATTATAGACTTAAAATCAATATCACTGAACCCAGTTTACCTGTAGCCTTTGATAAGCTATTATGTTTACTGTTTGCCGCATTGTGTTACTTGATTCTGTCATGTTGTCTAAGTGACATTGTTGTGTATGTATGTTTATAGAGATTGATCTTTAGCTGTCCATTGGATACTTCACAGCCTTTTGTCAAAATAATGGTGCAGTTTGGGGCATCTAAAGCTTTGTGTTCATCGTCAGAATCCTCGTCATATTTTCCTTTTTTTTTTTTTTTTTTTTTTTTTTTTTCCTTTTTTTTTTATATTCCGAATGTATTCATAGAAATGCAATTTCAAGTCATTAAGAATAAACCTAAAATTCAGTGCTTAGTTTATGAAAACAAATTACGAAAGATGCTAAACAATTTGAGGTGTATGGTGGAACAGCCTGTCTATCTATTTCAGTGGAGCAGTAACAAACTGTACATTGACTAACTCTGAAGTGATTTGGAAGGGGTCGTAATACAATATTTTGGGATGAAATGAAATGTGCAATGTTTTTGACATTGGGGTTAGAAAAATCTTGAGGCAAATAAAAATTTTGGGAAAATTGTTTGGTTGTAATGTAATTTGGTTTAAACAAGATATGAAGAACAAAATCCAACAATCAAATAATGATCCAGATGCCTGGGAGGACAGAGAGTGCAGTTCAGGAGTAAGAGGTTGATGGTTCAAATTCCAGTCAATAATTGCCACTGTGATAATAAATTCCTCATTGGATACCCACTTGCGCTCAGTATCATCCATAATTTGTCTTTATCCTGCTTGGTAAGAAATAAACTGAACTTAGCACTTACAAGATTGTGTGAGTGACTTTTGATCTCACTTACAAAAAGACATAACACACTAAGTCTTGCAATATGCCCCCAGAGATCTTTGCTGGAGGGAAATATTGTTTTTACCCTAGCTTTTTGTTTGTCAGCAACTTTAACATTGGCCATAACTTGAAAACTATACAAGGTATTGATTTGAATTTTTGTAACTTTGTATATGAATAGAATGCAACTATGAAAAGGGCCATGGCTAAGAACCATAACTCTACCTCACCCAATTTTTGGAGTATCTCTTTTGTAGCTCACATGAGCACAATATGCTCAAGGTTAGCTATTAGGATGGGTCAATGTCCATCGTCCAATGTCATTTTTTAACTTTAAATAACATCTATTAAATCACTGGATCAGTTTTAAAGAAACTAAACAGGAATGTTCCTTGGGTGATGCCCTTCAACTGTTGTTCAAAGAATTTGATTCCATGCAAAATGCAGAACTCTGGTTGCCATGGTAATGGAAAGAAAAAAATATGAAAACTTTGAAAATCTTCTCCTCCAAAACAGCTGGCCAGATTTCAAAATAATTTGGCACAGATGTTCTTTGGGTAACCCTCTACCAAGGTTGTTTGTTATTTTGATCTGTTGAAAAACATGGCCGGTAGGTGGTGGAGCCTGTTTTCTTTTATGTATGTAGTACAAATGTTAAAAGTCTTCTTGTGCAAAAGTACTGGCTGGATTTCAAAGTTATTTGGCATAGATGTTGTTTAGGTCACTCTCTACCAAGATTGTTCAAAATATTTTGATTCGTTAAAAACATGGCTGCCACGGGGAGGAGCCCGTTTTCCTTATACATATATAGTAAAACCTTCAGAAATCTTCTACTCAGAAAGTACTGGCTGGATTTCAAAGTTGATTGGCACAGATGTTCCTTAGGTCACTCTCAAACAAGATTGTTCAAATTATTTTGATCTGTTGAAAAACATAGCTGCCAGGGGGTTGGACGATGTTTTCCATATATGTTACATAATGTATATATTACAGATTAGAAAAATCTTCTTGACTCACTAGATTTGTGGCTGGCAGAGGGCAGAGCCTATTTTCCACAATATCATAAGATATTTGCTGTTTCTTTTCCTCCCACTAATACCTGATTCTCATGTGAGTGACCCAGGACCATCATGGCCCTCTTGTTATTTTCTCCTTTTTTGTAAATTTTTGTTGGAAGCAAAACTCATAAACAAAACAAGGTGAGGACTTAAAACTTGAAACATAATATGATAGCAAGTAGGAGCAGTGCAGTAACCAAGAACCATAACTCTACCTGATCCGATCTTTTGTATTATCTCCCTTCATTTTATATCAAATTTTGTCAAAATCTGAACATCTCAACTATTCAAGGTATTGATCCAAAACTTAAATTATAAATAGTGTGTAGCAGAAGTGTAAAGATTATGAAACAGAACTCCGTATGGAACTTTCTCCCTTTTTATTTTTTTTTATTATTTTTTACTATATGGAATAAAGTCTATATACGTATTTGACATACTTACTCCACTTATGAATGGCTTTCAATTATTTGACAACTGACCTGCTTAGACAGGGGCATAGTGTTTTTCAAACACTTTTTTTTTTTTTTTTCAAAGCTACAGTGTATTTGTTATGGTCTTTGAAACAAATGAGTCCCAATCAGCAGGCCAGTTTGACTGAATAAATACTTTTCATAATATATATTGTTTGTTCACAACAAAGTGCAGACAACATCTGCAATGGTAGACATTTTCAATCAGATTGTGAAACAAGAAAATGAGAAAATGGAACATCATGTGTGTTATACTTAAATGAGGGAGACTTCATTAGATAAACAAAAGTCTCCTGGCTTGCATTTCACAAGCATGCTAGAACTCTGCTTGATTTTTTGAGTATTGATGTATTAATAATATTTTATCTTCTGATATTTTGAAATCTTTACTATTCCTTTAATGGAATCTATATCGCGGTTTTAGTACTTGAATACACCCTTGCCTGGCCTGTATTGTGTGTATAGGTTATCGTGGTGTCAACATTGTGTGTTTGTTTGTGATATCATGCCACTTGTTAATGGCTTCAGGGTTCGAATTTAACTTTTCTTGCCACTCGCAAATTTTTGCGAGTAGCTGAAATTTCAACTCGCAAAATTTATCATTCACTTGCAATTTCATGAATGGTATAAAAAAAAACCTTTAAATTATTAACAAATTAAATATTTATAAAAAATGATACAAATAAAAAGTGTTTTTTGTTTTGTATTAAAATTTTGACATTATGTTTGTTTTGTTGTTTTTTTTTTGTTGTTGTTGTTGTTGTTTTTACAAATTGGCTGCATAAAATGAAGAATGTAAACAGTCAGACTGCACCATATGTAGTAATCGGGTAAAGACTATAATATGAAAACATTAGGTGTCAGTCTAGCAGGTGTGCATAGGTTTAAATTACGGCTCCATGCAACAGATTTTATTTAACACAATGCTGATTTGATTGGAT
Organism: Solen grandis; assembly: GCA_021229015.1. Lineage (NCBI taxonomy): Eukaryota > Metazoa > Mollusca > Bivalvia > Adapedonta > Solenidae > Solen > Solen grandis. The sequence goes on from CM037787.1 coordinate 64,788,194, forward strand.
TCAAATTTTGCACTCGCAAAAAAATGCGAGCAGGTGCAAAATGAACTCGCAAAATTCATTCCTCGCTCGCATTTTGCGAGTTTGCGAGTGCTAAATTCGAGCCCTGGGCTTGATACCACTGAGGCAGCACTATATATCTGACTTGGGATGAGTCCTTAAATGGCTGAAATACTGTTGGTGGAATATTAAAGCCAAGTAAACACACAGACTTGGCTTAACATGGTTTTAGATATCTGTTGATATCAATTGTTTCTGTAACTTTTGGAAAGGGAGGGGCTTTTTGTACTGATGGAAACAAACATGACAGTTATTGCAGATAATCCTTGATACTATTCGTTGTTTTGTTTGTAGTTTGCAAACTATGAATTGAGGATAGAAAATGAGGTAAATGCTGTGTAGACATCATCACGTGTATGATAAATATGATTGATATACCTTAATATTTTATTTATATATATATTTATTTATATATATATTTATTTATATATATATATATATATACAAGGATCCTAAAAACCGATTTTTTACCGGTTTTGACCGATTTTGATCTCAATCGACCGGTTCAGATTTCAAAAAGTACCAAAAAAATCGGTCGAAAAAAAATCCATAATCCTCGTCTAAAACTTTCAAAATCGGTCCAAACGGTTCATAATAGTCTCTCTTACACACCAATTGACCTACTTCTTGAATTTCCGGTGTGCCCTCGGGGCAGGTGTCAGTGGGGGTCAGGCAGGGACACCCGTCTAGGTCATTATTGGGCAGTTAAGATGAATGGATTGACGGTTTGTACTTAGCGGTTATTTGGACGGTGCCGTGTAATTATCTATGCCGTAATAATGGACCATTGCTTGTTTGCAAACTGTAACCGGTCGACTTTTAAATGCGGTAATTAATGACAATATCAAAGGCTAATCAAAATGTTTGATCTCCTTAGTAATTTGTAATTTGTAAGAACAAAATAAAAGAATTAAAAAAAACTGATAACTGTTTGGTGTTATTACTCAACTTTATATTTGGTATTTGGCACAACGCATTTAAATAAAAAAAATAATCACAAATAAATAAAAGTTATTAAAAAAAAAATATATAAACACAATTCCAAAATTTATTGATTCGTTAGAGTCAAATACAGACCGTCATATACATGCACTTCCGGTAAACAAACTTTCGATTTCGTAGAGGTAAATATTGCAGAAAAATATCTTATTATGCCAACAGGATGCTGAAATATAATAAAAGATCTATTTTCACACTGCAAATGATTCAGGGTATGTTGATTGAAAATATCAATGTTATTTTTTTTTGGGGGGGGGGGGTTGTAAAGGGGGGGGGGGGATTTTCCGTCGACCGGTTGAGATTCCAAAATTTTAGGATCCCTGTATATATATATATATATATATATTATATATATATATATATAATATATATATATATATATATATATATATATATATATATATATATATAATATTTTCTATATTTATTTCCATTCACATTATTTCATGTGAAAATTCAAATACATGATTTGAATGCAATTCTACAGATATGTCAATTGAGCTTGAATATTTTGAAACTCTCATATCATAAAAAAAATCATGGACATTTTACTTATTTATAATCTGTAATGGATCTTTGGTATGCGATCTAAAAATAGAATTTTGTGCCATTTATGAGTATTTTCCACAATATTATGGGTATATAAGTGCTTATTCTGATCACATGACAGAGCTTGATCACTTCTTGGAATCTTTGTGATTAACTGTGAAATTTTTTTTAAGTGGGAGACGAAACATTCAATATATTGGTTATTCTATAAACATTAATTGGGCTAATCATTTGAACAAGGAAGGCAAAATTTTGCAAATCGCCATAAAAAATATGGGTATATAATTTTTGTATTATTACCTTATTTTACCATATTGATTATCTAAAATTCAATTTACTGGTTTAGTTTAGTTTTTTTTTCGGTACATGTACACACACTCTTGTTAACTCTCAAGGCATGTGATAAAACGCATTATTTCGGAAAGCTGCGTATAACTTTATTTTTGTCTCTGATTCTACATTCAAATTTCCCTCATCATTTATAATTTTGAATCCAATACAGGATAAAGCTACATGTGGGGGGATTTTCATTGTACCGTCCCTGTCATCAGCTGAAAATCTTGGACCCTGTCATGATCATGTGTATATGAGTTGAACAAGATTCAGGCTATTTTAAAAATGAAAAGAGTTTTTTATGTCACGCTTGAAACTGTACCTCTAATAAATAATTGGTAAATCTGCTACCCATGTAATCTTTTGTTTAGTAAATATAACTTATTCACCTGAATTCTTGAATGTTCACCTTTTTATCAAATTTGATATGATTTACAGGTGATCTTTTCAGATCATCTGACATTGAAGTGGTCATTGTGACCTTTCAGATTTGTTAGATACATGTGCATTGTCCATCAGTTGTCCACAATAAAGCATCAACATTTCTTGAACAATCGTAATCTCACTTGGAGATCATATTTATGGCTATAATCAATAGTTATAGGGCCAAGTTTGATAATGATGGATATCGTACCTTTAGGTCAGGAGTGATGGCTTTTCAATTCTATTTTTCTGATATAGATTCAGTTAAGAATGTATTAACTTATAACCATAAAATAAAAAATAAAAAATACTAATAAAAAAAACTCTGAGAGAAAAGATGTATTCCTCATTTACATTTGTCTTTTTAAGCTGACCAGAATTCAGTAGGACTGTACTACTGTTATGAATGACAAGAAGGTTACTGTATGAATTACGAAAGGTCTTGCCCTGATTTGGGTGTGTGCTATTACATTTCAGTATTGCAAGAGAGAACGTGACAGTCTACATGGATTCAGTTCCTTTTGTGCAATACCCACCTAGTTTAACACTGAAATACTGAAACACTGTTAACACTTAGTGTTCTAGTAGTGTAAAACTAGGTTATTCTGAGGCTCTAAATCCAGTTAGGTTTTGTAATGTTAATTTTATTTCCCATTTCAAAATTTCAGGATTTTGAGCATTAAATGGTATTTTTGTTTATTCTTTGCTTTACCATCCCACCGACAGGACTTCAGTCATTTGGAGACTATGTCAGCTTCGAGACAGATATAGTGCAGCCACACTGCCATATCACGAATCATTGGGGACAAGCTGAAACATCCTGAAGCATTAAGTCTTTGGAATATTTTTTAAGTGCGAATGAACTTGTATTAGTTATCATGTTGTAATTTTTAAGAGTTCATAGTTTTCATCTGGTAATGATTTTCAGGCCATAGTTTCACAAAACATCTAGAATTGAGATTTTTTTTCATGAAATCGAAATCTCAAATTCTGCATTATTACAATCATGAATATTTCATATTTATTACAGTTTTTAGCTCACCTGAGCACAAAGTGCTCAAGGTGAGCTTTTGTAATCGCCCTTCGTCTGGCGTCCATCGTCGTGTGTCGTCCATCGTCAACAATTTGCTTTAAACGACATCTCCTCTGAAACCGCTGGACAGAATTTAATGAAACTTGGCAGGAATGTTCCTTGGGTGAGGCTCTACAAAAGTTGCTAAAATAAAGTTGATCCATGAAGAACTCTGGTTGCCATGGCTACAAAAAGAAAAATAATTTGAAAACTTTAAAAATCATCTCCTTCAAAACTACTGGCCAGATTTCAAAATAATTTGGTACAGATGTTCCTTGGGTCAACCTCTACCAAAGTTGCTAAAATTATTCCGATCCGTAAAAAAACATGGCCGCCAGGGGCGGGGCTTATTTGCCTTATATGTATATATAGAAACCTTTAAACAACATCTCCTCTGAAACCACTGGACAGAATTTGATTAAACTTGGCAGGGATGATCCTTGGGTCAACCTTCACAAAAGTTGCTAAAATAAACTTGATCCATGTAGAACTCTGATTGCCATGGCAACAAAAGGAAAAAAAAAATGAAAACTTTAAAAATCATCTTCTTCAAAACTACTGGCCAGTTTTTACAATATATTGGTACAGATGTTCCTTGGGTCAACTTCTACCAAAGTTGCTAAAAAATTTCCGATCCGTAAAAAACATGGCCGCCAGGGGCGGGGCTTATTTTCCTTATATATATATATAGGGAAAACTTTAATCAACATTCCCTCTGAAACCACTGGACAGAATTTGATTAAACTTGGCAGGAATGGTCCTTGGGTCAACCTTCACAAAAGTTGCTAAAATAAACTTGATCCATATAGAACTCTGGTTGCCATGGCAACAAAAAGAAAAAATATGAAAACTTTAAAAATCATCTTCTTCAAAACTACTGGCCAGATTTTAAAATAAATTGGTACAGATGTTCCTTGGGTCAACCTATTTATCTCAGGTGAGCGATTTAGGGCCATCATGGGCCTCTTGTTATATCTTTTTAAGTCTGCTCCACTCTGAACTTCAGGTGTTTTTTTTTGGCTGTTTTGAATTAAGTGATCTTATTGAACGATTTGAAATTAACATCAATAGATTGCAGAAAATTGTATGCTTAGATATTTTACTTCCTCCAATCAGAATTGGGACTCCCAACAAAAAAATGAAACTGATAGCGGAGCAGATTAATAAGGATGTATAAATTGTTGACACTCCGTGTTATTATTATACCCCCCACAAACGTAGTTTGGGGGGTATATAGGAGTCACCATGTCGGTCGGTCCGTCCGTCTGTATTTTTTTTGTCCACGCTATTTCTCAATAACTACTGGATGGATTTCAATCAAACTTCATAGGAAGCTTCAATATCAAGCACAGATGTATATATTATGAAATGTTTACGGTTGACTGATTTTCTTGTGAGTTATGGCCCTTTGCTGATTTTTCTGGAGTTTTCTTTGTCCACGCTATTTCTCAATAACTACTGGATAGATTTCAAACAAACGTCATAGGAAGCTTCAGTATCAAGCACAGATGTGCATATTATGAAGTGGTTACAGTTGACTGACAGGGCCTTTTTAGCCTTCTTTGCAGTAGCCGGGAACCGGCTACTTCCCCAAGCCATATAGCCACCTTTTTTCCCCAAAATATCATGAAAAATTCCCCTCCCGTTCATAAAAATCCCCGTGAAAAAAAAAATGAAAACCGATAAAAAAAAAATACAAAGAAAAACATTTTTCGCGACTTGTATAAACAAACAACCTGAGAGGGAATTTCTATATTTAGTATTACCGCTCAGCCTCGTTCTGATAACTGAAGAGCTTTGGAAATCCCATGAAACAGCCTCGTTCTGATTATTGTGTGTGTTTGGGGTTTTACTTATATTTTTTTCTTCATTTTTGTGTGAGGGAGGAAGATGTGAATAATGATACTAGGCTTATGTAACTTTCCTACTTTTTTAATTTCTGGTTGCTTAACGAATGATAATTTTAAAGAAATATCAGTCATGTGTTACGACAACGAGACTCGTTTACGGCATTTCTGCTTACGAAACGGTTTGCGGTTATAAACAGAATGTCGTCGCACAATTGGCGAAATTACAATAAAAGAATCCGCGAGAGTGATTCAAAGAACTAAGTCATTGACTTCTTACTTTAAAAAAGGAAGAAATGATGAATCGCCGTCAACAAGTCAAGTGTCGACTGATGACACAGCTCAGACTTCTGATGCCACTGACATCTCAAGTAAGAACACTCCATCCGTTTCTGGAGGAAGTGGATCGGGTTCTAATTGGCATATACAAGGTGTTCGACTATTCCCCAAAGGAAGCAGCAGTGTTCATTGTAAAAAAAAATCCCCAAAACTGTGATTTTTTCCCCACAAAAAGGGCTAGGGTACCTTCCCCAAAACTGGAAAAAAGGCCCTTTGCTGATTTTCTGGAGTTTTCTTTGTCCATGCTATTTCTCATTAACTACTGGATGGATTTCAATTAAACTTCATTGGAAGCTTCAATATCAAGCACAGATGTGCATATTATGAAGTGGTTACGGTTGACTGATTTTCTTTTGAGTTATGGCCCTTTGCTGATTTTCTGGAGTTTTCTTTGTCCATGCTATTTCTCATTAACTACTGGATGGATTTCAATCAGACTTCATTGGAAGCTTCACTGGTGAGCATAGATGTGCATATTATGAAATTGTTATGGTTGACTGACTTTTTTTTTAGTTATGGCCCTTTGCTGATTTTCTGGAGTTTTCTTTGTCCACGCTATTTCTCATAACTACTGGATGATTTCAAGAAGCTTCACTGGTGAGCATAGATGTGCTATTATGAAATTTTAGGTTGATGACTTTTTTTAGTTATGGCCCTTTGCTGATTTTCTGGAGTTTTCTTTGTCCATGCTATTTCTCAATAACTACTGGATGGATGAATGCACTTTTTGGCTTATTCTTCCACATATCAGCTTTCATTGATATCTTTAATTATACTACTCAGTCAAATTTTATGGGAAGCTTCACTAGCTCTTCACTTAGAAACAGCCTTTTGGTGACACACTTCTTTTTTGTTTAATTCAATGTTGCAGATTTGGTATGATTTGGGCTTCATTAAAATAAGAACAATTTTGATTTGGTATAAAAAGATTATTATTGTGAAATAGTTTTGTGTAATATGTCAATTGAAAACATCAATTCATTGTGACTTACCTCCTATAGCTGGGCACTTGATTGTAAATAAAGGCTGTGTGGGGGGTATTCATCACCATTAGTGATAGCTCTAGTTTGTTAAAGATGCCTTTTGGCTATGATTCGTTATTCCATGTGTTAATTGAGTATCAGAATGAATCGTGCATAGAATATGATGGTAGCATACGTCTGTGCAAAGTGAAGTCTTTGTAATCAAGTGATGTCAGATTCCATTCCTTGCCATGTTCAATATACAGTACAGAAGGACCAAAAAAAAAAGTCAAAATCAACATTCCAGTGAAATCTGCAATTCAGCGGTTCTAGTGCCAACAGCCTGATCACTCTTTGAATGAGGGACCCAGGTCAAATCTTAAATCTAGTATTTGATTGGGGTGCTGAATAATCTTTGGACCCTATGGTCCTCTTTTTTAGACACAGTTTGACCCATATAGGACATAAACCTCACATTATATACCCTACATTAATATGAAATCAGATCTGGCACAGCCCATTAAAAGTACTTGTTAATTTGATTCTGTTTGGATTCATAAGTGTATTTTTAGGTGATTTTGTTGATTTAAATTAACCCATCACTACTAGACTAGACACAGCTGAGTGAGTGTGTGGGAGTAGGAAGTCCATGTGACAGGCTGTAACAAAAGTCTGCTTTGTTATTAAATGATATTTTGATGTCAATGGTGTGAATTGATATGTTTTTTTTTTTTAGGAAAATATGAGTGGGAGGCTTGTCAGGTATAATAGGTGACATTGGTAACTTGAAAGTTAATATCTGGGCTGCCTTAGTAACTTGAAAGGCTGCTGATATGGTTAGGAGGAGCCACTTTGCTGACCTAGCCAGCTTTGACCTATTTGTGGAAGATGACGCATGAATATTTGAACAATTTTCATTGTTAGAAAATGTCTATACTTAGTGAGAAAAGTTTATGCACAATTGTTTGTTGAGATGACAACTAGCTGAATTCACAAAATATTAATTAAATATTCAGACTGAATGACAGTTTCTTTGTTTAATCAAAACACTTCTTTTAGATGCAGTATTACATTTTCCGTTTGATTGAAAAAGAGTTTTAGTGCATTTTCTTTTGTTTACTCCGCAAATTGCAGTAATCATAATTAAAATCTTTCTGCATTCTCCATTACATTAATCCCCATCATGGCCTAATGTCTTTTAGCTCACCTGAGCACATGTGCTCAGGATGAGCTATTATGATCAATGAGTGTCTGTCGTACGTCCATCCGTCGTCAGTCCTTCGTCCACAATTAGTTTGTTTGCACTCTAGCATCTTCATTTCTTAAGCAATCATCTTCAAACTTAATGACAGTGTTTTTTACCATAATATCTCGGCCACATTCGATTATGGCTGATATCGGCATATTAGGTCAGGAGTTATGCCCCTTTTAATATTAAAAAAAAAGCCAGATTTCACTTTGTTTGCACTCTAGCATCTTCATTTCTTAAGCAATCATCTTCAAACTCTATGGCATTTTTATAGCCATATTCTTTTGGCCAAGTTCGATTATGGCTGATAATTAGGTCAGGAGCTATGCCCCTTTTGATATTAAAAAAAGCATTTTTTTTTGCACTCTAGCATCTTCATTTCTGAAGTAATCATCTTCAAACTTTAAAACAATGTTTATAGCCATATTCTTTTGGCCAAGTGTGATTTTGGCTGACATTGGCCAATTGGGTCAGGAGTTGTGCCCTCTTTAATGTTTAAATTTGTATGTTTAAAGCCATAATTTCTCAGTCAAGTTTGACTTCAAATTTCAATTTAGTTCATGGAATTATAAATGTTCTCCTGGATTATGTATTCAGTACAACTATGCTATAATTAAGTACATTGTACAGACTACAAAGGCAGTTTTCTCAGGTGAGCTCTTTAGGGCCATCTTGGCCCTCTTGATTTTTCTTAGATATAATTTTTTTATTCATTATCAGTTGCTGTTCATCAGAACCTCTTTTCCTACGAAAACTTATTGAATCCATGCAATTTGCTATTTACCATTTTTAATAAGAAAAAACCACAACAAAAAAAAAAATCAGATTTTACCCAAAATATTGTATTAAGGTTTCTTCTCCATTATATTGAAAAAAAGGCCAGCTAGCAAGATTGTTTAAGGTGGTGCAGGGACTGTATTAATAATTTTTTCACTTTAAAAGTAAACATTTTATGATTTATGAACAGGGTTGCTTGAAATTCTCTTCTGTGGTGACACACATTTCTTCATCGGCTATATTTAATCACACTTAAATTTACCTTCTTACTACATAGTGATATAGGTTAAGATGGATTTTTTTTTCTCATCATTAAGTAATGTTAATTTTTTTTATATTTTTTTTAGCTACAACATACTGCATAATAGAAGTCAAAATTGAATTGAAATGTGTTAATTGATGCTTGGGATAACATGTGTAATATGTCTTAGAAAAGTAAATGCATCAACAAGTCAGTCTCTGTTCATTTGGAGATCATTCAATTGAAATTATCTATAGAAATACACATATTTTTAGTCCCATACTGGTGTTTACACTGGTGGGGACTATAGGTTTGCCCTCTGTCCATCCATCCATCCGGATGTCCAGAAATCTGGATCCCGCGATAACTTAAAAACCTTTTAAGATAATATTATGAAACTTGGTATATGAAAACATGGCGGTATGGAGATTCTGTAGGTCATTTTTATTTTTTTCTTGGACCAAAATTCTGCTTGCTATGATAATGGAAAAATTATGCACCTCACCAGACTCATGTGTTTCGTGCATCACCAGTTACTTGTTTACATGGGTTTTCATGTCAGAAATCAGAAGATAAAGGAACTTGCCTCTTTCCTTACCTCAAAAGGTCCATCATTGAAAATGAAAAAGAATGTGTATAGTTCATGTGTCAGGAGCACTTTGCTATACAGCACCGAGGCCTGCCCTCTTACGAATGAAGTGACAGAGAGGAGGTCACACGCAGACAACCTGACGATGGAAGTTAGTCAGCAAAGATTAGGGTGGAATTCCACCAATAATACTTAGCGGTAAGAAATACTTATAGGCAAATTTCATCATTTTTGATTCTCAAATAAAAAGCATTATTAAGGTTATAATGTATGTCAGTTTAGACATATGCTTGAATATTTTGTATTAAATATTTGGGTACTTTTATTAGAGAAACAAAAATGATAAAATTTGCCCCTAAATATTTTAGTATTACTTAGCACTAAGTATCATTTGTGGAATTTGAGCCAGATGCTAATCTTAAGGATCTATCCAGATTTGAAGATCCCATCAGTATCCTAAGTATACCGGTAAGTAGGAAGAGACTGAGATGGTTCGGCCATGCAGAGAGAATGCCAGATTCTGACTGGGTGCAGTAGATCTTGAAGGAGTGGGAGAAGATATGGGAAGCACTGTCATAGAGGACCCAAAGCATCAAGTCTGAGAGCAGCTTTAGCCCTTGATAGAAACAGAAGGACAGCAAGAGGGCAACATACATCCCAGAAACATGGAAACAGCAAATAAATGGCTGATGACTGATGATGGATGGATACTTACTTTGTGAAAATGTAAACAAAATCAAGGATCCATGGTTGATACAGGACTGTATTTGGATTCAGCAAAATGTTCAATTTAAACTTATTTATTTAATGTCAATTAAGAAACAAGTTCTTACAACTTATACTTATCCCTCTTGATGGTTCCTGGGTTGGACCAGTACTTAATGCCTCGGAAGATCATGAAAGAGCCTTTCTCCCAATGGGGATCAAATCCACAAACTTAGGATCAGCAGTCAGGTATTTTATCACTGGACCACAGAGGCCTTGTTTTAAACCATTGTCACAAACTGGAAGGTCAGTGGTTCAGTACTGGCCCATCCCATCTTTCAATATTTACAATGTCATTTACCCATATTTCATTTGGAGAGTTTTCATTTGCTTACAGTTGCTTTATTTTTAGTACTGGTTCAAATCAGGAAGAGAGGTTTAGAGTAATTTACAATAGCTCATTGACCATTGATATTGAAAAATAGGGTTTGGCTACTGTAACCTACAGTGTAGAGAATGTTTGGATTTGTCCTTTAGACAATGACGTCACTCAGTAACTTATTTGCACTTATGGACAATACTTACAGACAAACTGACCTGGTAATAAAAACTTAACAGTTGATACAAGTGTTATAGAAGTATCTAGAAAAAGTGTGTGACGTGGGAGAAATGACCTGAAAGCTAAACAGAGTTTTAGGTGAACTAAGTCAGGTGGCGAGGCATGCATATGAGGAAAATCAATCAGATATGATTATTATATGATAATTGCATCAAGGTTTGGCTTGCATGAAAAGAAAAATGCAACATTTAATGAGCAGTTACAAAACTGAAATCAAAATCTTGTTGGCCAGATTTGTTTTCTTTGTTACTCTTTGAGGCAGCTTTGAAAAGTACTACTTCCTTGAAACTTCTTTTTGCAACATGATGTTGCATAGAAATTAATGGAAAACTATGTAACCCAGTCTGTGAGTTGAGTACAAGATTGAATATATTTGAATATAAGGGCCCCCAGGGTAAGGATTAAGATGAAAAGGTCCTCAATATTTTCCTTGTATTTATCGGCTGAACATTACTAGCCTGCTACTGATCTTTAAGATTGAGAAGTGCAATTATTTACAAAACCAAGTGCTTGTTAAGTTAAATCATTAATTCTTTTTAAGTTTTATTCATTCATCTTGCAAGAAGGAAAATTTAAGGAAAAAATAGAGTAACTGTCATATTACCGGTATATCAGTTTGAATTTCATGGGCAGTGTTTTCACTTTTTAATAAAGCATGCACTCAATGGGAATTAATTATATTTTGATTCTGCAAAACACTTCTATAATTTATGAGGTCACACGGTTAAACTTTTGTAAATAGTATATAAATCAAACCTTGTCTGAATGATAAACTACGATGATCAGATCTGATCAAATATTTTGCAATAATTGCATATGTGTAATAGAGGGTTTTGGTCAGTAAGTTCAAGGTGACTAGGTAATAAAGATAAAACCTTAAATAAAGGACTGTTGTGATGTGATGGAGCAAGGTCACTGTTACTAAAAATGGACTTTTGTTTCTGTCAATAATTAGATCTATAGCTTAACCATGTTGTAAATATTTTTATGTGGAAAATGAATAGTATTAAGGTTCATTTTTGCAGATTCTTTATTAGACTTGTTAAGAAAATTAATGCATAGTTACTGCTCTCAACTATATAAATACTTCCATGCTATGTATGTATACAGTATGTGTCAATTCTGTGACAGTTCTAGTAAAAATATGAAGAAGAGGGGGTATACCAATTGTTTTGCAAATGTCAGTCAGTCCGTCCAAATTGTTTCTAATTTATAACCTATATTCCTCAAATTTGATAGGGAGTTAGGTCATGACTAGTAGATGGCCTCAATTGATTTTGGGATATCTAGGTCAAAGGTCAAACTTGTGTTGACCTTAAATGAGAAAATTGTATCTGATCAATTAGATGAGAATGCAGGAGCCTAAATTCTTAAAACTTAATAGAATGTTTTGGCAAGACTAATAGATGACCCCTATTGATTTTGGGGTGACCAGGTCAAAGATCAAGGTTGCAGTGACCTTGAGTGTGAAAATCATTTTCTTTCAATAACTCAAGAAATCTTCAGCCCACAGACTACAAATTTAATAGGGAATTTTGGCCATTGCTAGTATATGACCCCTAAGGAATTTAAGGTCAAAGTCACACTGTGACTTTTATTGTGAAAATAACTTGAGAACACTTGAGTCCTCATTCTTCAAACTTAATAGGGTGTTATGTCATGATTGTAGATGACCCCTATTGATGTTGGGTCACATGGTCAAAGGTCAACCCAGAATAGTCTAAAACTGTAGTTAAACCATTTGATTTGGGCTCCTATCTTCATTGAAATTACATATGTTTTTCATATTGCCTTTTTTTCTTCTGACTGAACATCAGTGGGGACATATGTGTTGTATCGAGCTCTATTATCAATTGATTTAGCAGATTGTCATTATCTCTATATACCTGACATGTTTTATCCAAAATTAATGATCTCCTATGCTTGTCACAAAATTCTATTATGTCATTCATAACTGGGAATGAATATCTGTGGATAAAAAATGTACTTATAATTCACTCATTTGTCACGATTCTGATCTCTTCAACTTTGATAGGAGTTTGAACTTTTATCAGTATGGTCTAACGAGATTTTCCATACATTATTAATTTTAAAAGAGAGCTTTTCTCATAATTGTGTGAGGCCCTCCTTGGCTTGAATGCACTTTAATTTTTGCACTGAATATCCTTTCAGCTAGAACATTCGGAGGGTCTTGTGGAATTAGACACAATGAAATTCATATGTAAATATTGTAATGGTAGACAAAAGCGTCAAAGTTATTGACGTCATAGCCCTTGCCAATTTCCAAGGACAATGCTCCATATCTCTTGAAATGCTTTATAAATCTATTTATGTTCAAATAATGATATGTTTATGTTCTATATCCAATGGGTATGGTAATTGTTTGTTATAAATTATGGAGATGTTTGAAGGTATTAACTGATAAAGTAATGTGTACTTTAGTTAAACATTCATATATTTCTCCCCCCCCCCCCCAAATCAAAAAATGAGAAAAAAGGATGGGTTAAACTAGGTTAAAAAAGGTAGCCTGAAATAGAGTGATTTTTTGTTATCACTGTAAAACATGCACTGCTTTTGAAAGGTAAGTTATCAGTGAAATATAGCTATTCGTGAATAACATCTTCAGGTAATAAAGAGGGTATGAGGATATTTAAGTTTATACCTTATATAGTATTTTCAATTTTGTCATGGCATTATGGTTTTTTTAATGTCTGTAGGATAGGTAATCTTTCTGTGCATTAACAGAACACAGCATTTATAATTTGATATCCAAGAAGGGACCTATTCCCAAAGGTAAATGACTATTTTTAAATTGGCTGTTGTTTTTTTTAAGAAAAAAAAATAAAGGTATAGTCATTAAACTCTTAGGTCCATTTTAACCAAATTTATCATCTTTTAAAAATAAAAAGACAAACTTTGGCTTCGACATGCGGTGCTCTTGTTTTTAGCTCAACTGAGCACATGTGCTCATGGTGAGGTATTGTGATCACCCTGTGTGCGTCGTCAACAATTTGCTTTAAAGGACACCTCCTCTGAAACCACTGGACAGAATTTGATTAAACTTAGCAGGGATTATCCTTTGGTGAAACTTAACCCTTTCCCTCATAGAGGAAACCATGAAAAGACCTATGCAAACAGCATAAAACCAGATCAGCCTGCAAGTAACTCGCAGGCTGATCATGTTTTATGCTGTTCGCTGCTCCTCAGTTGTCTGGAAATGAGGATTTTATAATTAAATTTGGTAAGGTTTAACTGTGGTTTTCTGCAGATCAGGCTTTATGTGGTACCTATTGAGTGCGTCAAAATGAGTCTATATGAGGGAAAGGGTTAAATAATAATCCATGTAGAACTCTGGTTGCCATGGCAAAGGAAAGAAAAAAGAAAAGAAAATATCTAAAAATCATCTCCTTAAAAACTACTGGTCAAATTTCAAAATGTTTTTGTACAGATGTTCCTTGGGTAACCTTCTACCAAGATTACTAAAATTATTCCAATCTGTTAAAAAACATGGCTGCTAGAGGTGGGTGTACTTCGCCTTGAATGTATATAGTGAAAACTTAAAAGACACTACTCTAAAACTGCTTGACAGAATTTGATAAAACTTGGCAGGGATAATCCTTGGGTGAACCTTCACAAAATTTGCTAAAATAAAATTGATCCATGTAAAACTCTAGTTGCCATGGCAACGGAAAGAAAAAGAACTTTGAAAACCTTAAAAATCATCTTCAAAATTACTGGCCAGATTTAAAAATGTTTTAGTTCAGATTTTCCTTGGGTAACCCTCTACCAAGACTGCTAAATCATCCTGATACATTAAAGAACAAGGCAGCCAGGGGCGGGGTTATTTTGCCTTAGTGAAAACTTTAAAAGACTTATGCTCCAAATCTACTGGCCAGATTTTAAAATGTTTTGGCAGGAATATTCTATTGGAAACCCTCTACCAAGATGGTAATATTAATGACTATTATCTTGCCAAGGCTAACTTGGTATTGGACCTCTATCTCCAGTTATGGTCCTTGAAGTATTAAAATGTCATATTTAACTTAGTTTACATTCTAGCATCCACATTTATAAAGCATTCTTGATCAGATGATTATATAATGTTAATAAACAAAGCATTATTATGCCTTGTATGGGAGCTATGGTCCATAATACTTAAGTTTGCCTTTAGACCAGTGGTTCTGTGGTGAGCGATATAGGGCCACCATGGCCCTCTTGTTCATATATCTTATCATTGGATAATAAATGTAGAGTGAAAATTGACTAAAAACTGGGTGCTTGATGTAGGATGGCTATCTAGTACAGATGACTGATAATGCAAATTTTTTTCCCTGTTACCAGTTGTATGACCTGATGACAATGGCCTTCAAGTACCAAGTGTCACTAGCCCTGTGTCCGCGTGACATCCTTCTCATCACACTTAATCACATGGATGCCATTCGCAAGTTTGTGGAGGGTCAGTCAGCCATCGAGCAGCAAGTTGACTATGTGTACAGACTTCTTCTGGAGGTAAGTCCTGCATAATAGAAAAATAAAAATAAAAGTTCTTCCTAAAGCCCTACCACTTTACAAAAGATTTTGGAATAGAAATCAAAACTTTCCACCTGTCTTTGACATGCCCTCACTGGAGTATCCTCACTAGAGTATCCATATTTATTTATTTTTAGCCCACCTGAGCACAATGTGCTCAAGGTAAGCATTTGTGATCATCCTGCATCCGTCGTGAGTCGTCCATCGTCAACAATTTGCTTTAAACAACATCTCCTTTGAAACCGCTGGACAGACTTTAATTAAACTTGGCAGGGATGATCCTAGGGTGAACCTTCACAAAAGTTGCTAAAATGAACTTGATCCATGTAGAACTTTGGTTGCCAAGGTAACAGAAAGAAAAAGATTAAGAAAACTTTAAAAATATTCTCCTTCAAAACTACTGGCCAGATTTCATAATGTTTTAGTACAGATGTTCCTTGGGCAACCCTATACTCAGGTGAGCAATCCAGGGCCTCTATGTCCCTCTTATTTTTAGCTCGACTATTCGAAGAATATGAGAGCTATTGTAGTTGCCCTTGCATCGGTGTTGGCTTTGGCATTTGTGTTAAAGTTTTGTATGCAAGTTACTAACAACCTTATATCTCAATAACCATTTATGGTATTGACTTGAAAGTTTATAAATATGTTCAGGGGCATTACAACAACCAAGGTAGATAAATCTTAAGGACTATATTACAAATTATGGCCCATTTTTAACTTAGAAATTTTGGTTAAAGTTTTGCATGCAAGATACTCTCATGCTTATATCTCAGTATCTAGGCATGGGATTGATTTGGAACATCTTTAATATGTTTAGGGGTATCATGCTTTCACGGTAGATAACTCTTGATGGAATATGTTACAAATTATGGCCCCCTTTTAACTTAGAATTTTGGTTGAATTTTTGCATTCAATCTACTATCCAGCTTATATCTCAGAAATTGTTTATGGAATTGACTAGAAAGTTAAGGAGTGTCTTCAGGGGCATCAGAAAACCAAGGAGGATAACTTTTGGACAGAATTTTATACAATTATGGCCCTTTTCTAACTTGAATACTTTGTTAAAGTTTTGCATGCACATTGTTATTATGCTTATGTCTCAGTAACTAGGCATGGGACTGATTTTAGACTTCATAAAAATATTAAGGGGTATCAGACTATGAAGGTATATCAGTTTTGACTATTATTATATACAGGGTATGTGAAGAGCAAGAATTGAAATAGATGTCATTTGATTTACCAACAAGCATTTTGAATAGTCGAGCTCTTGTTGTTTTAAAGGTCATTCAAGTTGAAGGCTTAGTTAAAATTCAAATCAAACTTATTAATTAGTTTGTCAGTTTAAATATTTATTTCACGTCAATCGGGAGACAAGTTCTTACAACCAATACTTATCCCTTCAGATGGTTCCTGGGTTGGACCAGCACTTTGGGCTTAGGAAGGTCACAAAAAAGTCTTGCCCCTAACAGATTTCAAACGAACAACCTTAATATCTGCAGTCAGGTATATACCATTGGACCAGGACACCCTTCTATCTAATTACATGTATAGATAAATACCCAATGTGGCATGTTCATAATTACATGTATAAATAAATACCCAATATGGCATGTTCATTTAGGTCACTGATAAGGGGTTACTCTGACTGACTGGTACTACAGAAAAGTCTATTGAAATATTTGTTTAGCTGCTGTTATTTTTAATGTGTAGGAGTAAATCACACAAGCAAGACATGATTTTGCAGAATGGAAATTTTTGATACCGGTACTCCAGACTTGAGTGGCACATAGACAGGGTGGGGCACTAAATTATTAAGCCTCAAACAGACATATCACCAGTCAATGAAAACCTGTACCCAAACTACAGGTGAATGCATTTTAAGCTCACCTGAGCACAACAGGGATGGGAAAGGGGTAGATGGTAGGAGCCTTCCATTTAGTAAGGGGGTGTTTTTCTTTATCTATAATCTTTATAGATTTATAATTGGAAAATTTCGAAATTGCTTTTCAAGACCAAGGAAAGATTTTTTTTTATTATTCTGTGTGCAATTATGTGCACAAATGATCGTCTCATGCCCCTCTGCCATTTTTGCATAACATTTCCAATATTCCTTTTTATTTGTTCCCCTTTACATAATTTTAGTTTTTATTAGGTTTTCGCCTCTGCTGGTCTTGAAATCATTCTTTTGCTTATAATTCAAAAAGTTGAAGTCCGATTCGAATGCGTTTTTGCATCTGTCCTGTGATACCTAAAAAATGATAGGATCGAGGGTCCTGTGCTGAAAGCTTTGACTACGAAGTTGAATGTTCGAACCTCGCAGACAAAAATAAATAAAAAAACTGTCAATAGGTAGGGTACAAAAACCTATCCTTTGTTAAGACTATGACTTAATGTTTTTATACGCATGTCATGAATTTACACTTAGTTTTAAGTTTGAAAGGCTACATAAAATTACAAAATTGAAAGTCAAGGCATATTGAAAGTGTTTTTATTCGGCACAAATGCTCAAATCTAAAAAATATTTCATTAGAGATATACAAAGTTAGTTAAAACTCTATAATGTTAGTTTGAGATCGATTGATCGTTCATTTACATTTTACGTCAGTCCAAATTGATCCTTTTGGATATTGTAATCATTTATGCTGAATTGTATTTAGAAAAAATGTTCACTATGCGACTTATATACTTGTTAAACTATGCTGTTTGCAATTTTGTTTCTCATTTGCCGAGAGGCGTTTGCTAAAATCACTCTTTGCTAAACTCAAAACGTAAAGTCATGAAGCGCTTTTCAGCATTTTGTTCCTGTGACAGCACCAAAATGTGATGGATTCAAGGATAGTTGGAAAATATTGGTAGAGAGTTTGAATTCTAACATTGCAAAAAAAAATAATAAATAAAAAAAATGTGCTTGAATAGTCTTCAACTTCGTTCGTTTCATATGAAATTGTGGCTGATAAATAAGTGTCAATGATAGGTTAAGCGAAACGAGATACGCTCGTTCTAGTATCTTTTTATTGTTTATCAATCTTGAATGATTAAGTAATTCAAAAAAGAATCCCCTGAATTTCATAATTTTGTCATCCAAAGGAGAATATCTCAATAATACTCTTTTAGTTTCCTATTTCAACTATTGTATTACATGTATGTGAACTGTATTATTGACATATTTGATCAACAAAATATGCTTAAACTAATTTCTAAAACAAAGATGATACCTTGAAAAAGAGGCCATAAGTCATTGTTTAAAATCTATGTTGACATTTCTAAGTTCATCTTAGAAATCAAAACAAGGATGATGTCTTTAAGAAGGAGGCTTGTAGGTCAAATCTGAAAAGGTGATGTTTATGGTTTTATTAGCTCACCTGAGCACTTTGTGCTCAAGTGAGCTTTTAGGATCGCCCTTCGTCCGTTGGCCGTCGCCGTGCGTCGTGCGTCGTCAACAATTTTCTTTAAACGACATCTCCTCTGAAACCGCTGGACAGAATTTAATGAAACTTGGCAGGAATGTTCCTTGGGTGAGGCTCTACAAAAGTTGCTAAAATAAAGTTGATCCATGAAGAACTCTGGTTGCCATGGCAACAAAAAGAATAAAAAAATGTAAACTTTAAAAATCATCTTCTTCAAAACTAGTGGCCAGATTTTAAAATAAATTGGTACAGATGTTCCTTGGGTCAACCTCTACCAAAGTTGCTAAAATTATTCCGATCCATAAAAAAACATGGCCACCAGGGGCGGGGCTTATTTACCTTATATGTATATAGAGAAACCTTTAAACAACATCTCCTCTGAAACCACTGGACAGAATTTGATTAAACTTGGCAGGGATGATCCTTGGGTCAACCTTCACAAAAGTTGCTAAAATAAACTTGATCCATGTAAAACTCTGGTTGCCATGGCAACAAAAAGAAAAAAAAAATGAAAACTTTAAAAATCATCTTCTTCAAAACTAGTGGCCAGATTTTAAAAATAAATTGGTACAGATGTTCCTTGGGTCAACCTCTACCAAAGTTGCTAAAATTATTCCGATCCATAAAAAAACATGGCCACCAGGGGCGGGGCTTATTTGCCTTATATGTATATAGAGAAACATTTAAACAACATCTCCTCTGAAACCACTGGACAGAATTTGATTAAACTTGGCAGGGATGATCCTTGGGTCAACCTTCACAAAAGTTGCTAAAATAAACTTGATCCATGTAAAACTCTGGTTGCCATGGCAACAAAAAGAAGAAAAAAAAATGAAAACTTTAAAAATCATCTTCTTCAAAACTAGTGGCCAGATTTTAAAATAAATTGGTACAGATGTTCCTTGGGTCAACCTCTACCAAAGTTGCTAACATTATTCCGATCCGTGAAAAAACATGGCCGCCAAGGGCGGGGCTTATTTGCCTTATATGTATATATAGAAACCTTTAAATAACATCTCCTCTGAAACCACTGGACAGAATTTGATTAAACTTGGCAGGGATGATCCTTGGGTCAACCTTCACAAAAGTTGCTAAAATAAACTTGATCCATGTAAAACTCTGGTTGCCATGGCAACAAAAAGAAGAAAAAAAAATGAAAACTTTAAAAATCATCTTCTTCAAAACTAGTGGCCAGATTTTAAAATAAATTGGTACAGATGTTCCTTGGGTCAACCTCTACCAAAGTTGCTAAAATTATTCCGATCTGTAAAAAAACATGGCTGCCAGGGGCAGGCTTATTTGCCTTATATGTATATAGAGAAACCTTTAAACAACATCTCCTCTGAAACCACTGGACAGAATTTGATTAACTTTGGCAGGGATGATCCTTGGGTCAACCTTCACAAAAGTTGCTAAAATAAACTTGATCCATGTAAAACTCTGGTTGCCATGGCAACAAAAAGAAGAAAAAAAATGAAAACTTTAAAAATCATCTTCTTCAAAACTAGTGGCCAGATTTTAAAATAAATTGGTACAGATGTTCCTTGGGTCAACCTCTACCAAAGTTGCTAACATTATTCCGATCCGTGAAAAAACATGGCCGCCAAGGGCGGGGCTTATTTGCCTTATATGTATATATAGAAACCTTTAAATAACATCTCCTCTGAAACCACTGGACAGAATTTGATTAAACTTGGCAGGGATGATCCTTGGGTCAACCTTCACAAAAGTTGCTAAAATAAAGTTGATCCATGTAGAACTCTGGTTGCCATGGCAACAAAAAGAAGAAAAAAAAAGGAAACCTTTAAAAATCATCTTCTTCAAAACTAGTGGCCAGATTTTTAAAATAAATTGGTACAGATGTTCCTTGGGTCAACCTCTACCAAAGTTGCTAACATTATTCCGATCCGTGAAAAAACATGGCCGCCAAGGGCGGGGCTTATTTGCCTTATATGTATATATAGAAACCTTTAAATAACATCTCCTCTGAAACCACTGGACAGAATTTGATTAAACTTGGCAGGGATGATCCTTGGGTCAACCTTCACAAAAGTTGCTAAAATAAAGTTGATCCATGTAGAACTGTGGTTGCCATGGCAACAACAAAAAAAAATGAAAACTTTAAAAATCATCTCCTTCAAAACTACTGGCCAGATTTCAAAATAATTTGGTACAGATGTTCCTTGGGTCAACCTCTACCAAAGTTGCTAAAATTATTCCGATCTGTAAAAAAAACATGGCCGCCAGGGGCGGGGCTTATTTGCCTTATATGTATATAGAGAAACCTTTAAACAACATCTCCTCTGAAACCACTGGACAGAATTTGATTAAACTTGGCAGGGATGATCCTTGGGTCAACCTTCACAAAAGTTGCTAAAATTAAGTTGATCCATGTAGAACTGTAGTTGCCATGGCAACGAAAAGAAAAAAAACAAAAAACTTTAAAAATCATCTCCTTCAAAACTACTGGCCAGATTTTAAAATAAATTGGTACAGATGTTCCTTGGGTCAACCTCTACCAAAGTTGCTAAAATTATTCCGATCTGTAAAAAAACATGGCCGCCAGGGGCAGGCTTATTTGCCTTATATGTATATAGAGAAACCTTTAAACAACATCTCCTCTGAAACCACTGGACAGAATTTGATTAAACTTGGCAGGGATGATCCTTGGGTCAACCTTCACAAAAGTTGCTAAAATAAACTTGATCCATGTAGAACTGTGGTTGCCATGGCAACAAAAAGAAAAAAAAAATGAAAACTTTAATAATCATCTTCTTCAAAACTACTGGCCAGATTTTAAAATAAATTGGTACAGATGTTCCTTGGGTCAACCTCTACCAAATTTGCTAAAATTATTCCGATCCGTAAAAAAACATGGCCGCCAGGGCGGGGCTTATTTGCCTTATATGTATATAGAGAAACCTTTAAACAACATCTCCTCTGAAACCACTGGACAGAATTTGATTAAACTTGGCAGGGATGATCCTTGGGTCAACCTTCACAAAAGTTGCTAAAATAAACTTGATCCATGTAGAACTGTGGTTGCCATGGCAACAAAAAAAACTTTAAAAATCATCTCCTTCAAAACTACTGGCCAGATTTTAAAAAAAAAATTGGTACAGATGTTCCTTGGGTCAACCTATTTATCTCAGGTGAGCGATTAAGGGCCATCATGGGCCTCTTGTTTAGACAATTGGCACACAGATGAAAAATCTATGGCTACAATGACCCTCTTTTATTTATAGCTCACCTGAAAACAACATGCTCGTGTTAAGCTATTAGAGTGGTGTTGTGTCTGTTGTCCATCATTTAGTGTCAACCTTTGAGGCCACATTTTAGGCCCAATATTCACAAAACTTGGTCAGAATATTTGCCTGCATAAAACTGAATAAATTTGAAACTGGATCACATGCGGTCAAAAAGTAGGTCACCAGATCAAATCCTAGGAAAATGTTGTGATTGTCCTAGAGGCTACATGTTAGGCCCAATCTTAATCAAATGTGTGCAGAATATTTGTCTGCATTAAATCTTGGATAAGTTTGAAACTTTGCCATATTGGGTCAAGAAGTAAGTCACTGGGTCAAAACCTTTAAATACCTTGTGAACACCATCTGGTCCATAATTTTGGCTAATTCTTCACAGAACTTTGTCAGAATGTGTAGCTTAATAAAATCTTGGAAGAGTTTGAAACTGGGTCACATAAGGGCAAAAAGTAGGTCAAAGGGTTCAATCCTTGAAAGCTATGTGAACACCATAGAGGGTACACTTTTGGCCTAATCTTTACAGATCTTAGTCAGAATGTTTGTCTGCTTAAAATCCTGGATACATTGAACAGGTCATTTGGTGCCAACGATGAGGCCGTGCACATTCTTTCTTTCAATTGGATTTATAAGCCTACTGAAGGCCAGTGTCCTCAGGTGAGCGATTCAGGGCCATTATGGCCTTCTTGTTTTAAAAGTTTTAGAGTTGTATTTGCTATTGAACAATGGCATGCCTGATTACGTACATGCTTCAAATTATTGATGGCAGGTGGGTAAAGATTAAGAACATCATTCAAAACACGTATCATACAATTAACCGAAATATTGAATGAAAAAGGTTTGATGTACTTTAAAGATGAGCTTTAGATAGTGACCTATTTTAAACAAGGTCACATTCAACAATTTTTTTTTTTCCTGAAAAGATTTTGGTGAAGAAGTTTTTAGCATAATTAACCTACATTAAATGACTGCACTTATAAATATAAGTTAGGAGAATTAAGAGTGAGCTTGCTATTGGATGAAACTTGGCACTTAGATACCAGGTACAGTATCGGCACAAATAAATATACACCCCTTAAACACACATGCTCTGATCCCCTTGGGCTTGAGGGGAATAGTAATATAGGTAAAGATAAAAAGGATCACCCAAGACTGGTAAAATTATTCAAAATAGCACACACTACAATGATAAGTGTTCCATATTATGGTATTTGCAAAGTTATTCCTTGTTTATGTAAATGCTGGAATACTGGAAAGTGGGTTAATTAAGAATATTTATTCATCTTGTGAGCCACTAATATCATTAACTCTCTGATGACCTGTCTGCAATTTCAGTATATATTTCCAATAATTGAAATTGAATCTGTAGTTCTGTCAGATTGAAAATGACTTAACATACTTGGACTATCTTCCAGAGGGCATATTCCAGGCCTTGTAACTTAAAAACCCATGATAGTCCCCTTATTTCCCTTACACTTTTAAATCCTAACTATTACCGTATATTTTATCTATCTATCTTCTATATCTCATTAAGTTTTAAAGGAAACATGGTTGAACTCTTTCATTTAGACACATCACATGTCATCGCAATAAACAAAATAAATATGTATCACATCATCACTACATATCTATGGAATATTATTTGGTACATGAGGATGCTAGACGATAATACAAAGAACCTCTAAAAACTTAAATCCATAGGTAAATTCTGTCCAATATGCAAGAACTCATTTTCCAGCATTTCAGTTTTAGTAAGATACTGATGTATTTTTAGCTCACCTGAGCACAAAGTGCTCAAGGTGAGCTTTTGTGATCGCCCTTCGTCCGGCGTCCGGCGTCGTGCGTCGTCCGTCGTCAACAATTTGCTTTAAACGACATCTCCTCTGAAACCGCTTGACAGAATTAAATGAAACTTGGCAGGAATGTTCCTTGGGTGAGGCTCTACAAAAGTTGCTAAAATAAACTTGATCCATGAAGAAATTTGGTTGCCATGGCAACAAAAAGAAAAATAATTTGAAAACTTTAAAAATCATCTCCTTCAAAACTACTGGCCAGATTTCAAAATAATTTGGTACAGATGTTCCTGGGGTCAACCTCTACCAAAGTTGCTAAAATTATTCCAATCCGTTAAAAAAACATGGCCGCCAGGGGCGGGGCTTATTTGCCTTATATGTATATAGAGAAACCTTTAAACAACATCTCCTCTGAAACCACTGGACAGAATTTGATTAAACTTGGCAGGGATGATCCTTGGGTCAACCTTCACAAAAGTTGCTAAAATAAAGTTGATCCATGAAGAACTCTGGTTGCCATGGCAACAAAAAGAAAAACTTTAAAAATCATCTCCTTCAAAACTACTGGCCAGATTTCAAAATAATTTGGTACAGATGTTCCTTGGGTCAACCTCTACCAAAGTTGCTAAAATTATTCCGATCCGTAAAAAAACATGGCCGCCAGGGGCGGGGCTTATTTGCCTTATATGTATATAGAGAAACCTTTAAACAATATCTCCTCTGAAACCACTGGACAGAATTTGATTAAACTTGGCAGGGATGATCCTTGGGTCAACCTTCACAAAAGTTGCTAAAATAAAATTGATCCATGTAGAACTCTGGTTGCCATGGCAACAAAAAGAAGAAAAAAATGAAAACTTTAAAAATCATCTTCTTCAAAACTACTGGCCAGATTTTAAAATAATTTGGTACAGATGTTCCTTGGGTCAACCTCTACCAAAGTTGCTAAAATTATTCCAATCCGTAAAAAAACATGGCCGCCAGGGGCGGGGCTTATTTGCCTTATATGTATATAGAGAAACCTTTAAACAACATCTCCTCTGAAACCACTGGACAGAATTTGATTAAACTTGGCAGGGATGATCCTTGGGTCAACCTTCACAAAAGTTGCTAAAATAAAGTTGATCCATGTAGAACTCTGGTTGCCATGGCAACAAAAAGAAAAAAAAATATGAAAACTTTAAAAATCATCTTCTTCAAAACTACTGGCCTTGGGTCAACCTATTTATCTCAGGTGAGCGATTTAGGGCCATCATGGGCCTCTTGTTAGCTCACCTGAGCACAAAGTGCTCAAGGTGAGCTTTTGTGATCGCCCTTCGTCCGGCGTCCGGCGTCGTGCGTCGTCCGTCGTCAACAATTTGCTTTAAACGACATCTCCTCTGAAACCGCTGGACAGAATTTAATGAAACTTGGCAGGAATGTTCCTTGGGTGAGGCTCTACAAAAGTTGCTAAAATAAACTTGATCCATGAAGAAATTTGGTTGCCATGGCAACAAAAAGAAAAATAATTTGAAAACTTTAAAAATCATCTCCTTCAAAACTACTAGCCAGATTTCAAAATAAATTGGTACAGATGTTCCTTGGGTCAACCTCTACCAAAGTTGCTAAAATTATTCCGATCCGTAAAAAAACATGGCCGCCAGGGGCGGGGCTTATTTGCCTTATATGTATATAGAGAAACCTTTAAACAACATCTCCTCTGAAACCACTGGACAGAATTTGATTAAACTTGGCAGGGATGATCCTTGAGTCAACCTTCACAAAAGTTGCTAAAATAAACTTGATCCATGTAGAACTCTGGTTGCCATGGCAACAAAAAGAAGAAAAAAATGAAAACTTTAAAAATCATCTTCTTCAAAACTACTGGCCAGATTTTAAAATAAATTGGTACAGATGTTCCTTGGGTCAACCTCTACCAAAGTTGCTAAAATTATTCCGATCCGTAAAAAAACATGGCCGCCAGGGGCGGGGCTTATTTGCCTTATATGTATATAGAGAAACCTTTAAACAACATCTTCTCTGAAACCACTGGACAGAATTTGATTAAACTTGGCAGGGATGATCCTTGGGTCAACCTTCACAAAAGTTGCTAAAATAAACTTGATCCATGTAGAACTCTGGTTGCCATGGCAACAAAAAGAAAAAAAATGAAAACTTTAAAAATCATCTTCTTCAAAACTACTGGCCAGATTTTAAAATAAATTGGTACAGATGTTCCTTGGGTCAACCTCTACCAAAGTTGCTAAAATTATTCCGATCCATAAAAAAACATGGCCGCCAGGGGCAGGGTTTATTTGCCTTATTTGTATATAGGGAAAACTTTAAACAACATCTCCTCTGAAACCACTGGACAGAATTTGATTAAACTTGGCAGGGATGATCCTTGGGTCAACCTCCACAAAAGTTGTTAAAATAAACTTGATCCATGTAGAACTCTGGTTGCCATGGCAATAAAAAGGAAAAAAAAAATATGAAAACTTTAAAAATCATCTTCTTCAAAACTACTGGTCAGATTTTAAAATATATTGGTACAGGTGTTCCTTGGGTCAACCTCTACCAAAGTTGCTAAAATTTTTCCAATCCGTAAAAAACATGGCCGCCAGGGGCGGGGCTTATTTGCCTTATATGTATATAGGGAAAACTTTAATCAACATTTCCTCTGAAACCACGGGAAAGAATTTGATTAAATTTGGCAGGAATGATCCTTGGGTCAACCTTCACAAAAATTCCTAAAATAAACTTGATCCATATAGAACTCTTGTTGCCATGGCAACAAAAAGGAAAAAAAAATATGAAAACTTTAAAAATCATCTTCTTCAAAACTACTGGCCAGATTTTAAAATAAATTGGTACAGATGTTCCTTGGGTCAACCTATTTATCTCAGGTGAGCGATTTAGGGCCATCATGGGCCTCTTGTTTATTTGTATAATTTTTCTGATACCAATAATTTTATGATTTGAAAACAGGTCAATTAATTCAGGTTGTCCGCTTTTGATGTCATACGAGAATGAAATATGGATCAGTGGTAATGGATTTAATCCTCTGTTCCTCCCACGGGTTATCAGATATTTTTATAGGAATTATTGACCAAATTTTCCCCCACACAGCAAATATTTCATTGCAAGTATTATCAATTCAACACAATGATAAATTGTAGCTTATATTTCGTGTGTGTATTTTTGTAACTTTAAATTTTATACTCCCACAATATATAAATATGATATTTTGATCAGTGTTAGTAGTATTGGTGATGGGTCACGAGTCAGAATTTAATTAGAGATAAAAGAGAGGCAGTCCAGTGTCCCATTTTGAGGGCAATATTCTGTTTTGTTTTAACAGGTTTTCTAACAGGTTTTTCCTTCCATAAAAAAAAAACAAACTTGTTTAGGAGGAATATATCTGTTAACTGAAATATAAAATGCTATTGATTTTGCATATTTTAAGTAAGGGGTTATCAGGGACTAAATTTATGAAATTTTCCTCAGCCCTTTTTAGTTAGTTTAAATTTGTTTATTTTAAGTTAATTGGGGAAGAAGTTCTCACATCTTATATTAATCTCTCTGGATGGTTCCTGGGTTGGACCAGTACTTTGCATAGATCTGAGAATGACAAGAAAAACCCTTGCCCCCAATAGGGTACAAGTCCTCAACCTTTTGACCTGTAGTTGGATACATTACCACTTGACCATAGAACCCTTTTTTTGTCCACCAGACTGAATTGAGCAGATTTGAATACTCTTGAAAATGCCAGGTATTGATAAAGTGTAAAAACTTTAATTGGTTTACATAATGTGCAATTGAATTGGTTTACATAATGTGCAATTGAATTGGTTTACATAATGTGCAATTGAAGGTTTATCTTTTGGTTAATCTACTATAACTTCTGTGTGTTTCATTGGATTGCTTCAATATTTGGACAGTAATTGCTTAAGTGGATGGACCATTTTATAATGCAGTTGACCTTGGCTTTTGACCTACTTTTGATGAAAAAAAGCCCAGAAAATGTGTCCATAATACCATTAGATCTTGTTCATGGTAAAATCCTATAGATGTAGTTTTATGTCATCTGCTGTAAGCAGAGGTGACACATAGGGATCACCTCTCTGTCTCTGCCTCTTGCTTTTTTCAGCAGTTGACACAATGTCATGTTCCATGGAAAACTTCTTGTTCAATGACAGAATGGTGGAGATCTGTCATCATCTGTAGCTTTCCATCACATATATAAAGATCTTTTTTGTAGCCTATATTTGAGTATGAGTTAAATAGAAACACATATTGGAAATATTTGGAGTTCAGTGCCATTAAAATAAAATATTTATTTACCTTAAGCATCAACCTAGGATGAATGCTGTTTGATAAAAGGATGAATACATATTGAATTTCTATTGCCTAAGGTCAATGAACTTTGTTCTCTGCCATTTGGTCATTATGAAGACCCGCAAAAAAAAACTTGTCCCTTTTATTGACTTAAGTAGGGTTTGAGTCATTGCATGGCTGATTAACTTCTTTAGAGTTTGGAAGTCTCTCAGATGTCTATGAATTAGAAGGTCCCTGTGATATTTTACTTGATATATTTGTATATTTATACCCCCGCAAACGCAGTTTGAAGGGGGTATACTGGAATCAGTCTGTCTGTCAGTCAGTTTGTCTGCACAATCTTGTCTGGTGAACTCCTCCTTCTATTTCAGGCCGATTCACCTGATACTTGGCATAAATATTCATCAGGAGCAGTAGATGTGCAAGACACATATTTCATGTGCGTTCTCACAAGAATTATAGAGTTGTTGCCCCTGAATAAACTTGAAAAGTCTTGTCGGTGAACTCCTCCTTAGTTTCTGTCCTTCACCTGATACTTCACATAAATATTCATCAGGAGCAGTAGATGTGCAAGACACAAATTTCACGTTCGTTCACACAAGGATTGCAGAGTTATTGCCCTTGATTTGACTCTAAATATCTTGTGACGCAAGTTCTTTAAGATTTCTTAACTGATTCGGTTCATTTTGTGTGTGCATGATAATCAGGTAGAGAGGTACGTGTTATAGATTTCAATTGAGTCGTCTCAAGGATTTGAATTATCTCCCTTTGGTTAATTATGTTTTTCTTGTCCGGAACGTAACTCGAAAATCATACAAGGTATTGACTTGAAACTTAAAATATAAACGGACGGTGACTAGGAAAAGTATGGTGTCCAAGATCTTGTCACGTCACATCCTGTTCTACATTCATATTAGTAGGAAAGGTGTGATGTTGGGGTATTAATCACCCTTAATCATGGTTCTAGTTTCTCATGTGCTCATTAAAAATTGCAATTATTTTCATTCATTTCTTTATCACTCATGATGATAATTATATTTTTCTGTGACGATATGTTAATAAAAATGCACTCCTCAGGTATCATAAACATATATATCTCCTATATACAGTGCGAAACTATCATGATACTGTATGTCGGTTCCAAACCTTTGTTTTATTGGGTTTGTAGTTATTATTTGACAACATATTTTGGGTCCATAATTTGATTTATATTGACACCTGTGTATTGTTCAATGGTAAGTTGATTGTGTTTCAGACGTATGAACCCATGTCCTCAGGTGGCTTTCATCTTGTGAGACAGACACTGCTCAGCTTCTTTCAAGATATGCACATCAGGGTAAGATAAAAGATGAACTAATTTTATATTTTTTTTTCTATTTGAAAACTGCTTGCTTGACATAGGTCAAGCACACTGTCCTATGGACAGCTTTTGCTCATATTCTAAATCATTAGGGCTTAAATATTTATCTTTTTTTTTTATAATTTTGAAACTCTCTATGTATGTAACTGTTCTACAGTAGTCACATTTTTTTTTTGTACAACACAATATTTTAATTAACAGATTCCATTGTTGCTTCTTTACATTCAATCTCTGTGATTTCATACCTCTCTCTCTCTCTCTGTTCATATTTAACAATATTCTCTTTCTCTCAAGCTTTTTCTCCCAGTTTTTCATCACTCAGGTTTCTAGACCAGTAATACACCCAGTCACTCAGACTTGACCAAGTCCCCCAGGCTGAGACTGTCTTTTTGTCCTGCAGGTGTCCATCTTTCTGAAGGACAAAGTACAGACCAGTAATGGCAGGTTTGTGCTGACCACCTCAGGACCTGTCCCATGGGGAACCCAGCCTCCAGGAACCATCAAGTAAGACTTGGCCTAAGTTCATGCCCTTTTTTTAAAAGGATCGCTTTTGTAATAAAACTTCTGATCTTCTGTGATTTAATCATGTTCAGAATTTTAAATCAATACTTTAGATATCATATCAGAGTATTTCTGACTTAAATGTTTTGAAATAGCTTGATGATAGACACAAGTTCTAATTCAAGTCTTTATTGGTAGATTGTTTGATGAGAGTGGTAAAGAGACACGGTCCAGCACATTCAGTAGGGAGAACTATGTGGCCCTGCCCAAGCCTGGCTCCACCCAGCTGAAGGGAGAAAGAGTGACCAAACTGGGGACCAACATGTAAGTACCCTCTCTCCCAGTTGACTTAACACTGCTTTCGTCATCAAGGGCCAAGATGCTCACTAGCTCAGACAGCCAGACACATACACAGAGTTTCATTTCACTTTGTCACACATAGGTCATTACATTAGAGTGACCAATTTTGGAATTACCCTGTGAGTACCCACCATCTTACTACTCAGGTCTGCAAGGACCAAGCTGTTCACTTTGTCACTAGCCCACACACATTCACACAAAGTTGCTCACTCTCTCTCTCTCTCTCTGTCTCTCTAGCACACACACATTTACACAAATTTGCTCTCTCTCTCTCTCTCTAGCACACGCACATTTACACAAATTTGCTCTCTCTCTCTCTTAGAGTGACCAAGCTATGAACAGGTATGTGAGTACCTAGTTCCCTCATTAAACTAACCCTGCCCTGCTCTACAAGGGCTGGGGTACTCATATACATAGATTTTCTGATTCATGCATATGGTTGTGCACACTTTCCTCCACAAGCTAACTTCATCCTTTGACCCAACATGTACCTAAATCAACATTACATTGCTCAGGTTGTCAGGACTCATTGTGATCGTCTGCATAAGTACTCTCAAACACACACACACTCTCACTCATTCATAGGTGGCTGGCACATGTTGTACAAGATCTGAGTCCAAATATGGAAATTGTTCCTGTGATTTATAATGAAGACTGTTTATTTACTAAATATTCTGATACATCAATAAAACCAATCACTATCACATATCTGATAATTGCTTCTACCAAGAAACATTTACTGTAAATACAGTCAGTTAAGGATTGGTCCACAAATGACAATCAGCGAAGGCCATAATTGCCAATTCTGGTTATTTTAAGAAAACAACAACAACAGTCTTCATTATTTAAAAATCGTTTGAACAATTTCCATATATGGACTGACTGCTTTAAAGGTAAATGTTTCTTGGTAGAGGCATTTATCAGCTGTGTGTGTGACTGCGATATTTTCGGTATTTGGACTACAAAACTTTGTTAGTGTCTATATGTCTTAATACGGGGTTTTGGATGAAATATGTTCTTGTTTCATCAATGTGCCGGCCACCTATGCACTCACTACATTGAAATAACATTTCAAAATACATTCTATTCATAAAATGTTTTGATGATATGTTGGTGTCCATTGTAATATGAGATCAAAAATAATAGGAAGATAAAAAGAAATTTGGGGGAAACAAATTTCAAAAGAGTTCAGAGGGATAACATTTTGAAATACTTGAACTAAATACGATACTAGCAATTAGGTTGTGTAGTAAGATTTATGGATTAAGCCTGAAAAAATATAGAAGGGTTAACGGCAGTGCATTGATAAATTGATAGTTCTGCTATTATAACCAGTTTAATGATTTACTGCTTCTCTTGCTGCACCTGACATGCTGTATACAGAGGTTCTTGTGTCTCTATGTAGGTATATAGAGGATATTTGTTTGTTTTGAGTAGATATGAAATATGTCTCATCGAGAAGTGATGGAATTTTATTATTTTTATGAGCATGTTGCGAGAGTGAAAATACAAAAATTGTAAAATGAAAAACAAACAAATTTTCTTATTATTTTATGCTAACTGCTGCTGCATACCCATATACATACCCTTTACATGTAACAAATCTGGCAGATCTATATCACTCACACTGTGGAGTATGAATTTTATATCACTGATTAAGCACAGTTATTCATCAGTTAGCATAAAATAAACAGTTATGTAACAATACACATGTATATTTCAATATATTGATTTTGAAAATGATGTATTTTATGATACAATTACATTTTGAAAATGATGTTTATTTTATATATACCACCGGTAATGAAGTTACTCACACAGGGTTTTTAAATTTGCACTTATAAATTGCATGCATTTTTATACGCCTGAAGGGTCATATTATGTTATATTCTCAGTCATTCATCCGTTTATTCATCCGTCTGTCTGTCTTTCCGTCAAAAGTAAATGTAGATATATAAGCAAACAATGTTGGAGTCAAACAAAAGTGTTTTTCTCATGTCAGCATTTTGTGAATATGATATAAAAAAAATAAATAATTCAGCCCTTGATAGACATCAGTATCAGTACCATATAACATATATGGCTTCTTCACATTACAATATCTTTGGGCGTATATTGCCACGCTTTGCGGTGCTCTTGTTTTTTTATGTAATTAAAGTTTTCGGGTGCTTTTTTTGTTGGAAACTTTCATGCATATATTTTTTGTATTGAAGAGGTCTTTGCTTGAAGCTTCAGTAATTGATTATAGAGGATAACTGGGGCTATCAGACATGATACAGAATTGCCCATGTTTCCATGAATAGGTCAGTTAGGGTCCTGTTCATAACCTGCAGATAGATTTACTGTGGAGTGACTTAAATTTTTACCATCCCCAGTGGTCAAGTGGTTAGAGAGCGAGAGGTCGTGGGCTTGATCCTCGGCTGCGACATACCAAAGATGTAAAAAAAAATGGTACTGGTATAGCTCCCATGCTTGGCGCTCAGCATAATTTATAAGGGTAGTTCTGTATTTGTCTAAAGTAGACAATGTCACCAAATGACTGAAATACCGAGTACTGTTGGTGGAACGTTAAACCTACCAAACAAACATCTTCAATTCCCCCCCCCCCTTTTTTTTTACGGGGGTAGGGGGATTTTTTTTTTTTTTTTTATTATTTTCCCAATTGAATTTTTGAAAACTGTTGTTAAATGAATCACTGTGGCTGATGAATTCTAGTATTACAACATTTAAATCATATATTCTATGAGGAAGGTATATCTTTAAAGGGAAGCATTCACAGTAAGACAGTTATTGTGTCTGATGACTTCGATATGTCTAGTCTAGTAGGAGGTCGTATTGTTTGATACATTAGAAAGAAAGATTATATGTCTAAAGCCCATGACATGAATCTTATTGATCTTTAAAATACCTGTTTAATGAAGACCTTTGATAAGATGACAGCATGAATATTTATTCTACTTATATACTGATAATTGTTTGGAGGTACATTGAGTAAGTATGAATGCTTACTGCTTTGTGTATATAAGGTATTAAATGTTAATAAACCTTTAAACAATCTAATTTTTTTTGCATGAAATATAATCACACTTATATGTTCAGACAGTATTATTTACACTTCAACTTCAGTTTTCTGAAGTAATTATGATGTCATTGTGGGATGTTCAACAATTATCCAAAAAAGGGGGGAAATTTTTTAAAAATATTTTGAAACAGACTTTAACATGTAAATAACCTTAAAATAACAATGAGACAAAGACACTATGTTTTATTCACCCCCCACACTCAATTCATATTTTAAAGACATTACTTCCTGTTCAGCTTTCAGCCTGACACAAAACATGGCCTCCAGGTCAGATTTTGAAAGAAAATGCACAAATATCAACCAGCAAGTAGCAAAGAGCAGAGCTATGGTTTCAGTGATTTACCTCAAGGTTAAGGTTAATCTGAAAGGTCAAAGCTCACAGTGGTTGTAGTTTTTTCTGTTCTTTACTTTCTGAACCTATTGTCATGTTCTGATGTCAACTGCAACATGACAATGTTCTGAGCACTTAAAGTTTAGTAGAGATCAAGGTCACAATAAGAGGTCAAGAGGTCACATTTGTATTCATTATCTTTTGAACTCCTGATCAGATCTTGATAAAACTGCATAAATGACAACCATAGTGAGATGATATTCAGAGCAAATGTCATGTGACTTTAAGGTTAAGGTCATTTTGCTGTCCACTCTTTAACTTAAACAGGAGACACTTATTTTGTCTTAAATTTTGCTAGATTATGCC
>CM037787.1:64822361-64834883 GCA_021229015.1 Solen grandis
CTTTTGGTTAAATCAGAAATAGAAATTACAACATTGTATTCCATGGTAGGTGTTGGACAATCTGAATATATCTCTAACATTTGAAAGGTACATGTTTCATCAACTGTCCAGCATATATAATGTGTTTTAGTATATATTGAAAGTAACAATTATTAATCCTTGACTACAATGCCTAAGCTCAACTTTGATACTTTTTTACTGGTTTGGCCAAAAAAAAAAAATCTGTGCTTCGGGCAACTTTCTAAAAATATTTAGGTAGGGTTGGGAATGAGTTGTTTTTTATTTATATTTTTTAAAGTCCAGTCATAATAGTGAATGAATTACGGAAAACAGCAGTCTCAAAATGGCTGCTAGAAACGACCACTAAAAACAGGTTTTTCACTAGGTAGGGTTGGGCTCGAAACACATAATTTTTTTTTTAGGCCTTTGCAAAATATGACTGGACAATGTTTTAATTCCTATATTGACACCATTTCATTTTGTGGAGCAAGAATATAATAAGCCATTCAATGTAGACAGGGCCCTTCTAAAAGTCACATACTTGTCAACACATTTTTTGGTTTCTAGGCTGAATATACAGATCCAGCCGTCAGAGCATCCGGCAGCCAGGTACTTCCCGTCAGGTGAGACTGAACATACGGAAACATGCTGAAACCAAACACAACCATTTAGTGCTCCTCTATGGTCAACTACTTATAATGTTGTTAATATTTAAGATCTGCAACAAAAGTTGTGTTATTATCTGGACAACAATGAATATCTCAAACAAAATAAGAAAGAATTCACATTTTATGTTGTCATCCAATCTACCTAACCAGACCTAATGAAAAATACTAAATGTTGTAGCTATACACATTTGTGTAAGGCTAAAGTTATTTCCATGGCAATTTGAAGCCTCAATATGATCATCAAAATGACTTGTGTGAGTATATTTGGTAATGACTAACACAATAAAAAGCACACTTTGTGAAACCCAAAATAGCTGAACTTACCTCGGTCATGACTGCATCAGACAGAGTGGAGACTTTATTCCAGCTCCCTCTCTCATACTGGTGCACTTCCTTCAGGACAGGGACATATAGGACCTGGGACAGACAGATGGCTTATGTTTCATGCAACAAACTTATCATTTAAAGTATATTTATTTCTTGGCATAGCTGTCTAACCTTACATTAACCTATTTACAGATGGTGAAGCAAGGTAAGTTCAATTGAATATTTGAACAATTTTCATTGGTAGAAAATGTCTGTATTTAGTGAAAGAAGTTACGCACAATTATTTGTTGTCATGACAACTAGCTGAAAAATATACATCATATTAATGAATTATTAATATTAAAAGTATTCAAACCAAATTACAGTTTCTTTGATAGATATAAAGTTGTTTTAACAAAATACTTCTCTCAGATTCAAATTGAGATCTGTTTCGGCCAAGTGTTATAAACGCCTGCCTTATACTCTGTTTCCCCCATCTCCATGTGGTACGCTTCATTAAAATATTGTTTACTCTGCTTTTTGCGATGAAGGGGGAGGCTTAACATGAACTATTTTACAATCTCCATTACTTTAATCCCCATCATCACCGAACATCTTTGATATTTCTTGTAATATCTTAAAATTACTTATCAAAATTATGATGAATTAAGTCATTAGCAGTGTTTCTAGTCTGCTTTATATACCTTTTAGCAGAACTAGAAAAAGAGAATAGAAAAAGAGAATAGGAAAAGAAAATACCTTTCCTTCTGTAGGTTCCCAACTCATTCTGCATACTGTCTTTGAAAGACTGCAAAAATTAAGTTTCATTAATCATGATTTGAACAAAATGGGAGACAAAATACATCCATTTCCTGCTTTTTATTTTTAGCTTACCATTGCTACAACATTTTTTCAGTCATATAGCAACACCCAAACAGAGGAAGACTCTATTCACAAGAAGTACCTGGCTGGCAACACTGGACATACTGCAAGCTACCTGGAAGACTTCCAATGATAAAAAATCTGAGAGGCCAGACTGGGACACTGACAGCCATGAGGGGCTTAGTGATACTAAGTCATCAACCTAGAATCATTCAGATAAGGTGGTCTGTGCTGGCTCTAAATTTTATGGATTTGATTACAAAAACGTGTTCATGGGGCCATACATTTGTGGATTCTTGTGTAAGAAAATGCAAAATTTTATCTCTCTATTCGGATGTATGTTTGAAAAGTTAAATAAAATAGAAGAGAACATGGTTAAGTTGAGTACAATTACAGTACCCACACTATATATATACCTACAAGGGAAATTAAAAAAACCACTTAATTATTAACACATATGATAATTTCATATTAAATGTAATCAATCATTTAATAATTCATATATAAATGATATAATAACAGTAACACTCGAATCAATAACAAGAGAGTGTAGGGTCATTACGGTGTGTCTGGGGTAATGATCATTTAAAATATAAATATATTCCCACTGATATATAATGACTTTACATGATATGGTTTTTCACCATGACAGCATTAATAATTCTCAGCATATAAAGATTACCTTTTCCCCCTTTGAGAGAAGAAAAGTTGATTAACCCTGTCCCTCATGTAGGTGTAGTTTGACCCCTTAGCAAACAGATAGGACCCAAATTGGACAGTTTCCTTCAAGGAGCTGTCTGATTAGGGTCTACTCTGTTTGCTTAAATAATATTGTATCTCAGATTCTACAGTCTGTATGGCAAAGAAACATCCACTGTTTCATACACCATTTTAAGTTAATTCAGATAATTCATATCAAGCCATTAATTTGTACATTAATATTCATGAAGTATAGGGTTCAACAGTGAAAAAAATGCTGGTCCAATCTTGCTTTCTTGACATGATGTAAACCAGCCAATAGTAATGTTACAGACAAGAAACAATTATTTCAAACAAAAGGGATAAAGTGATATAAATCTGTGTACCTTGCATCACTGCACTTGGGTAAGAGGGTGAAACTGGTGACCTGTGACCTGTCTGAGAGTTTCCAGACTCTGACTGTACCATCACAGCTGGAAGATGCCTGAAGTACATATCCTTCTAAGTTCTACATGGATATGAGTCAGCTACTCATCTTTCAAATATGTGCAGTATGTTACAATGCACAATAAGCATGTTGTCCACACTACACAACTACAGACATTATCTCACTAAAATCTTATTTAAACATATTTTCATTTTATACAACATTGAGAGTTTTGATGAAATACCTTTCCTAAAACATTATATAAACACAAACAAAAACTAAAAAAGTGATTAAAATGATTTATCATGTATAAATTTTTAAAACCTCAATGGACACAATTACAATTCTGATAAAAAAAAAAGCAGCTGTGAAATTAATATGCAAAAATTGTCAAACATCCTCTGGAATTACTTGCATGATGCTTTCAATATTCTCAGATGGGTTGTTAAGCTGCAAAGTAAATGTCTTTTGTAACCTTATTTCGTTTTCACAGTGGCAGTGTTATGTATGATCAGCATGATAAGCTTTGGAAAAAAGGGGTTGATAGTCAATATAGTCGATATAAATGCACTATACACTATACATGTCAAAAATCTAGCTCCAGAACTGGATGACTCAATGTCAGACTGCATCCAGGGCATCTTGAACTCCATTTTTTTAGTGCCGATATTCGCCACCATCCCCCCCCCCCCCCCCCCCCCAGCCAAAAAGTATTTATTTTCCCCCATTTTCAAACAAAATATTTTCAGTGGGATTTTTCAAACAATGAGAAGACATACCAAGAACTCCTCCTTGGGATCCAATGCCACACTCAGGACAGGGGCCTCATGGCCTTGACACGTCTTATAACTGCAGTTGCTCACGTCCACCACTTTGATAGCAAAGTCACTGTGGAATATATTACTTGTAATATAAACCAATTTTGCAAATTCATTAAAAAAAGAGTACAGCTGAATCAATGCATATTTATTTGTAATTAATACCAGTAAATAAAAACAAACCATAGCATAATTAAACCAATGTAATTCCTATCTAAAATAAAAAAAAAAATGAAAAAAAAAAATGCAACAGTGTAATTTATTTTGTATTTATGACTCTTTCACACTTTCTCTTCCTTATGAAAACACCATTGTGTTTTATATTTAAATGAGAGAAACTACACAAGATTTGCAGACAGATAGATGGAATGAATTGAACTCCCTGAAACCAACTGTCGAAGATTAGAATGCATTTTTCATGTGCAAAAGTTTTTCCAACATTAGCTGTCATGCAGGCGGAGACTAGAAAAAAAATCAAAACAGAATAATGAAAGACATGTCCTTCAGATAAGCAATGTTACGAAAAATCATTTTCTTCTTATTCTAGATGATAATGAAAAAGAACCCTCCCCAATTTTAGATTTTGCAGTGGTAGTAAATATTAATATCTTAGCAGTACATGTAGAACACACATTACCTTGCACCAGCGACCAATGTAGATCCTGATTTATTGAGGACAATATGACTGGCTGGGGCTGTGAATCGTGTCAAAATACCATCTGGTGTTCCATCAGGGAATGTGTATGCCTGTATGGTGTTTGTATCTGTTGCTGTGAAGTATCTGTTGTCCTGTAAAATCATCATGTGACAATGCTATGGTTTTACCTGAAATTCAATCAACCCTTTTCCTCCCCCTTCCATTGTTTGTTTGTTAGTTGGGTTTAATGTACCACCAACAGTATTTCAGTCACTTGGAGACGATGTCTACTTAGACAGATTATAGTGCTGCCACCAGCAGTATCATGCTGTGACATGTGCAAACCAGTCCTGAACTACCTTTATATGCTGAGCACCAAGCAAGGGAGCTATAACAGTGCCATTTTTTACGACTTTGGTGCGACAGGATCGAGCCCACAACCTCCCACTCATGAGTAGTTCGCTCTAACCATTCGGCCACTGGGGATGGTCCCCTTACATTCAATAAGTTAAAAGGTAAAAATTAAAATTAATCAATATAAGGTGTTTATATCAGGATTTATCTGCTAACATCCATACAAATACAAGTAACTTTCAACTAATCAATAGTAAGAACAAAAATAAAATGACGTGCATAATCTACACATTGCCATCTAGTCATATACCAAGTTTCATCAAGTTAGCTTGCTTAGTAATCGCGGGATCCCATTTTTTGCCATATTTTCACTATTTCCGTTACCATAGCAACCACAATTTTAGTCGAAGAACAAAAATAAAATGACGTGCATAATCTACACATTGCCATCTAGTCATATAGCAAGTTTCATCAAGTTAGCTTGCTTAGTTATCGAGGGATCCCATTTTTTACATATTTTCACTATTTCCTTTTCCATAGCAACCACAATTTTAGTTGAAGAACAAAAATAAAATGACGTGCATAATCTACACATTGACATCTAGTCATATACCAAGTTTCATCAAGTTAGCTTGCTTAGTTATCGCGGGATCCCATTTTTGCCATATTTTCACTATTTCCGTTACCATAGCAACCACAATTTTAGTCAAAGAACAAAAATAAAATGACGTGCATAATCTACACATTGCCATCTAGTCATATAGCAAGTTTCATCAAGTTAGCTTGCTTAGTTATCGCGGGATCCCATTTTTTGCCATTATTTTCATATTTCCGTTACCATAGCAACCACAATTTTAGTCGAAGAACAAAAATAAAATGATGTGCATAATCTACACATTGCCATCTAGTCATATAGCAAGTTTCATCAAGTTAGCTTGCTTAGTTATCGCGGGATCCCATTTTTTGCCATATTTTCACTATTTCCGTTACCATAGCAACCACAATTTTAGTCGAAGAACAAAAATAAAATGACGTGCATAATCTACACATTGCCATCTAGTCATATACCAAGTTTCATCAAGTTAGCTTGCTTAGTTATTAAGTTATCGCGGGATCCAGATTTGAGCGGACAGACGGACGGACAGACGGACAGACGGACGGACAGACGGAGGGCAAACCTATAGTCCCCTCCGGTGTGAACACCGGTAGGGGACTAATAAGCACAATATCAGCTGATATGCTAAAGTTCAAAACATCACTGAATGTTTATATGCAGATTATTTATACAGTATGGCAGTAAAGGTCTGGTGTATGTACACTTGGTATTGACTAACTGTATCAGGGGTTTTCCTAGCCATTTTGGGTAAAGGAGTCTAGTTAAAATTGGGAAGTTTTAAACGCGAAAAAGCTCATTTGGGGAATTTTTTATCGACAAAATGTTAATTTGGGTAATCTCTCTTTTTGTTTAAAATCATTCATTGGTACTGTTTTAATTCAAATCCTATTGATTATTTCTGTTAATGTTTTGATATTTCTTTGTGGTAAAACATTTTTAAGAAATCCATGGTCTTCAAATAACAATATGGTGATTAATATACTGAAATATTTATTATCTGATCAACATACTATTTCATTTTGTATTTGCAATATATACTTAACAATCACTTTAGGGTTTGACTCAGATTCTGCAGAATCATCACGATAATCTGATGGAAGTGACAGAGAGCTGGTGGTTGGCACTGCCAGGATATCAGATGTGTTAACTTCTTCGTCATGATCAGAGCTTACAATTACTCCTCGGTAGGAGATTTCATCAAATTTTCACTCTGGCACTGCCATAAAGATGAAATTGTTGAGCAACCTTTTGCATCCCGAATATTGATTTTTCTAGCATAGTACTTGCTATTCTGAGATGCCATATTGAGATGCCATATTGATATGCATGTTTAAAATCCTTTAAAATTCTAAATTTGTTGTATAAAAACCCAGTATTTGGGATAAATAACTATCAAATTCAAATTAAACTTTAATACATAGTTGTTGATCTGCGAAAAACAGATGATTTTTAATCCCAAGCGCCGACTACTACTGATATTGTTTATTCTCCATCACCTTATCGGTATCGCATACTAAACCACACCATTTCCAGTAATCTGTATTTTGGCTCTGAAAGACCCTAAAATATACCATCAACACCTAAATAGTCGCTCTTTTGCATTGGTCAAAATATTATATTTCACCCGTTGTTGATAAATTGAGAAATGTCTTTTATGAAAATCTGATTAAACAATATAATTTATACAGAAGTTTGACACTTTGACATCTTACTTAATCCATTCTGTTACAAATTAACTAGCCAGTGATGATTTTTAGTACTCTTCATGTTTGTGTTGCTACTAAAAAAAATTTTCACTATTATTATAAAAAAAAATCCCATTAAAAATTCCTAAATGGCAAAAAATCTCATTCACATTCTGGCCAAAAAAGACCCCCGGAGTTTTAATCTGAACAATCAATCATTTTGAGGTTTTCAGTCTGGTCCAAAGATTTCTGCTAATCGAGATTTTACTGTATCTGTGAACAGTCTATTATACCATGGTTCATGCATAGAAAGTAGTACCTTGTAAGCAACAGCAAAGGCCTGATCGCCACATCTGTGGGAGATTGCATCATCGTCATCAATCCCATCCCAGATCCTGACATCACCATCTGATCCACAAGTTAAATAATATCTGTAAACATAGGCATAATTGCATAAAAGCCTTTTATCATCATCAACATTTTGATTATCCAGGCCCTGATTATTCCTAAAAGTTTTTGCAAAGGTGAGGCCTTTTAAAAAATAAAGTCAAGTTGTCATGGCCTAAAGTCTAATTTTATGTCAGTCAAGGCTCAACCTGTCAGTTTTAGTAATGCACAAAAATACAATGGTCGCTCTATACCGTATAATACTTAGGAAAGCATCTGCTGACTGTGGGCAGATGTGCATTGGCTGACAAACAGTGCTGCATGCATAAAACAATTCTGTGGTGTTAAGGTATAACCCCCTAATACCAATATCCCATATCTTGCCACTGGATGGAAATATTTCTATGAAACTTTGTCACTTTGAAGACATCCAAAAATAAAAATGTTTCAACAAGAGTTTTTCCAGGTTTTATTAGATGCAGGGAGATAATCTGTATTTAAGTTAACACTGAAGTCAATGGGAAGTATACAATTTCTGTGAATATGAAAAACTGAATTTGATTTTCGAGGAAAACTCACGATAGAAAGATGCATTATATGAGTCTGATTCAAATTTCATGAACACATCTTAATTTTACCATAGGAAAATGGAGAAAATCATTTTTTTTGTAGTTTTCAAGAGGAATTAACTCATGACAACAAAATCATATAGGGGAGGTAATAAAAGAATTCCATGTCAATTTGCCAAATTGCCATTAAGATTTCCATGGTTTGACATTAAAAAGCTTATATTGTGAAATTATATGCATGGCTTTGAAAGTTATTATCGGACCTTTACCGGAAGTGAAATACAGGACATAAACCTGTAAACAGTTTGTTATATCAGTCAGTAAAAAATGTTTCAAGATTCAGTGTTTTTGGCAGTTATCATAATGATA
The DNA here is from genome assembly GCA_021229015.1 of Solen grandis. NCBI lineage: Eukaryota > Metazoa > Mollusca > Bivalvia > Adapedonta > Solenidae > Solen > Solen grandis. The sequence goes on from CM037787.1 coordinate 64,830,779, forward strand.
TGGGTTTTTTAATGCCTAAAACAATATTTTTTTGTTAAATGTCCAAGATTTAATAATGCAAGGGTTTTCTTAAGTGGACGCCCGCTTGCCCGTACCGGTTAAAATCACCATGGGCAAGTGATTTTTCCAAGGAGATGGCCCGTTGGGCAAGTTTATTTTCGTACATGAAATTTTTCGGGTTTTTTTATTTTATTTTCTATATTATATAGGGGGTGAGTTGCTTGCAAATTGTGTTTGATACATGTTAACTAAAATTCATCTTAATACTACACATATTTAGTTTAAACATTAACAAACACTAACTAACTTAAAGATCGGACAAGCTGTTTTCACTGGGGGCAAGTAGATGTTCAAAGTAACTTGCCCCCTGGGCAAGTGAAAGTCAAACCTTAAGGAAAACCCCTGTAATGTAAGAAATAACAAGTGTTTTAATTATTATTTCTTTTAATGAATAAAATTAATTTTATTAAGAGTAGTATAAAATTTCAATTATTTCCATATTTTATTCCAATAGTTTTCTTAAAAGTACAGACAAGCAGTGTTTTGCTACGAACAAGTGAAATTTTAAAGTTGGTTGTCCATGGACAAGAAAATTGAAATGAGATTTGCCATCCCTGGGTTTTATTTAAAACTCATTAAAATTAAATGCAAAATATAATTATTTTACACTCTTAACACCGGTGACCTGTCTGAGTCATAGTATGAACCAAGGTACCTGGTACGTTGTTGCCCTTTCAAAAAAAAAAAAATCAATGACCTTATTTATAATAAGAAGGAAGGAAAACCTTTTTCCACTAAAGCGTAATCATGTTGTTTCGATTGCCGAAAACCCCTTTTGAAATTTGGTGGATTTTCTTTAAAAATTGGTTTTTTTTTGCATGGAAGGGATGAATAAAGACAATCGGTAAAAAAAAATCCCCCTTCCCAAGGAATTGCACTAAAACAGTTCAAAAAGTCAAAAACTTGTTTGGTTGGAAGGGTTTTGGCCCGATGGAATCTTCCCAAACTCTCCCGGGGAAAACTAAAAAAAAACCCTAAAGCTACAATTCAGCATTAAATTGTATGGACAGATGATGATAAAAGAAACAAATAAACCAAAAAATGAATACTTGTTTTTTCATTTTTCATTTATTTACCCTTTTTTTTTCCCCTTTTTTTAATAATTCACCCGACTAGACCTAAAACCGATGATTAAATGCTGATTCTCTACAGTTTCTAAATTGCGTCTCGGTGACATTGCTGGTGTAGTTTCGTTTTCGATTTAGTCAAAAAATTTCTTCTCAAAAAAATTGGATTTCAAGTCAGCACAAGTTTTTAATTTCAGGGGAATATTTTTTTCCCTCATCAGTATATGTCCTTATAATTCAACACTGTTTGGGGCTTTACTTTTTCTATAGTTTTACATGGGGGCAATTGGCAAAATTTCCCTGTCAGTCAGATCTCTTCCGACCAAACACGTTTTCAAATTTTTGCAAATGTTGTAGCGGGGTTTCCCTTTTTAAAAGGGGGGTTTTTTTTTGTCCCCTGATTGTCTTTTTTCATCCCTTCCACGAAAATTTAAGCCCAAATTTTTATGAAAACCCACTAAATTTCCAGGAGTTATGGAAATTTGGGAAAAAAACATGTGTTTTCAGTGGAAGAAGTTACCTACCTTATTATTTTTAAAAGGGTAAATTGTTTTTTTTTGTTTTTTTTTTTTTTTAAGGGGGCAGAAAAAGAAACCGGGCACCTTTGGCTGAGGGGGGATATTTTAATCAAAAAAAAATCTTATAAAAAAAAATATATTTGTTTTAAAATTTTTAAAAGTTATAAAAAGTTAAAAACAAGGTTTTGTCTGGGAGGGAATAAATGCCCAGCCTAACAGCCTTAAAACCCTCAAATGTTGCTGTATTGGTTGATGGATTTACGCAGGGTTTTTTGAAAAAATTTTGTTGTTAGGGGGTCTAGTGGTCATGTGGCGAAAAACTGGTTAATCAAGATTGATAAAAAAAAATGTATCATTTTGATGGTCCCCGGTAATGTCCAGCTGAAAACTACACTTTAATTTTACAGATCTTCAATTAAAAAAGGGGATATTTGAAAATGGGAAATTTTCGAGAATTTAACAATTCGTTAGTGTCTTTTTTTTTTAGACTTTGGGCTAGTTTCCCAAACTTTGTTTAATGAAACTTTGGGGGTTTAACTTTAAAAACAAAAAAGAATGGGACCGGTTAACTGTGATTTTTTTAAAAGATCATACCTCCCAGAGTCCTATAACAGGGGTCAAAATAAATCCATCGCTATGCGCGTTTAAAGCATTTGGGTTTTACCGATGGCATTGCGAAAAGGAATATAAACCTATGTGTTAAACCAAAACAAAAGTAAAAGGGTTTTTTGCAAAAATTTGTTTATGGCGGGGGGTAAAGGTTCGTAATTCCTTACTTCCCGGGGCTGTAGGCCCAAAACCGCAATGGAAATTTTATGGAGCAATGGAAGCAAGGGGAAAAAAATTTTGGGAGCAATGGAAAAATTTATTTTCAGGGAAAAATGTTTATGCTGGTTTACTTTGGTGCTTAGCAAAAATTTGGTAATATATATAGAAGTTTCTACTGCCATAGTCTATAACTTTTTTTTGAGGTTCTATTTAAAAATTTTATTAATATAGGCCCGGATCCAGGGTTTTTTCCGCTGGGGGGGGGGGGGGAACATTTTTAATGTGATGTGAGTGCTAGGGGGGGTCCCATCTTTCTATCTATATATACTGCACAAACCCCCCTTTGGGTTTTACTGGCAGGTGCGGAAATTTTTAAAAAAAAAAATTTTTTTTAGGGTGAAAAAAATTTTCTGAAAAAAAAAGGGGAATATGTTAGGTTTAAGATCTGGTAAAAAATTTTTTGTTGATTCAGGGACGGTCTACTATCTGGGAAAAGAGAGGAGTTTTGTTTAAATGTAAAAGATCTTTTGTGAGGGCATATTTTCTGGTAAAACTGTTCCAAAGTATCACTGTATAAGGAAAAAAAGGGAAAATTTAAAGTAGCTAGTGGAGTATGAATTTGGGCCTTTTAAGATAAAGAGTGTAAGTGGCGGGGTATCCCCGCTGGTCTTTCCAAAATATGCGGGGAAGGGACGCAAAAAGGTTATTTACTATTTTGTAATCCGTGGCATTTTCCCCCGGGGTTTTTTTTTAAAAAAAAAAAAAAAAACCATGAAGAAAGGAAACTAATGCGTAGGTCTACTGGAGAATGTGGAAATACACAATTTTTTTCCCGATGGCATCAGATGTTTCACCCAAAAAGTCGGAGCAGTCCCATGAGAAGTTTCGGGATTGGTCCGTTGAAAAGTTCACTGATGTTTCGGCTATGGTACAATGGCCTTGTATTATCGTGGATGGAGCACCCGATACTCGGGACATTTCTCCGATGATCGGGGAATCGCCGAATTTGAAAAATAATCGGGGGAATATCCCCCTAGATTAGGGGATGTATCGTTGTGTCGAACCATTCTATGTGCCTCGGGGATGATCATGGAGATTATGAGAATTTGGCGATGGAATTAAGAGAAAAAAATCAAGGGTAGACTTTTGGGGGTTTATGAGGATGCCCCAGGAATGTCCCACGGCAATGGCTGGTGATCCTGTGTTACCCCAACCAGATGAACAACTGAGTTCTATAACAATAGTAGTATAGGGTGGCACTATGGTACCAAGGTACCATAAATTTTATTTTTTATGGTACCGTGGTACCATAAATTTTTTTTTTTTTGGTATTTATGGTACCAAATCTATAGTACCGAATGGTACTCTATATGAAAACAGATTTATGTAAAATTGTAAAAATGACAATTGTAAAATGTCCTTTCGAGACATTGGGGTTGGCCCTGAAAAGGGCCGTTTTGTTTCTTATTAATTGTGGTCCATACCACATGTTGTACAGTCCCATCACATATTGTGGTCTATACCACACGTTTGACAGTCCCATCCCATGACATATCTCTTCATCCATCCTGCAAGGAGATGCAAATGACAACGGGTTAGATCCTTGTCACCTATGAAGTTCAGGCTGTCTCCCGATCCCTGTAGTAGGGTAGATGGTAAAATCTTCAAAGGTAACTGACAGTAATTAGGGAG
>CM037787.1:64834983-64877999 GCA_021229015.1 Solen grandis
AAGTTCGTTGGGGTTGGGCCTTTTTGTTTTTCTGCAATAACTCAATGATTCAACCCCGATCTTCAAAACCTATAATCGTCTGAAAGGCATTTCAAAGCACTACAAATTATACGCATAGTGTCTCGATAAAAATTTTTCGTTTATGAGATATTTAAGGCCGAAGAAAAAACCGATAATTGACATGTGACCTTGCCTTTTAGCTATTTCCGGAAGCGGAAGCGACTGATAACAATAAGAGGCTATGTTGCACCTTCAGTAAAAAATTTTATGCAAATGGGTCAAAAACTTTGTCTTCCAGTGCTAAAAAAACCGTTATTTTGGATAAAAATTTGATAACGCGTCATGACTCATTTTACGTCATACGACGTCAATCTTTTTAGAACTGAAAGAAATCAATAGACACATATCCTGTCAAAAATTTCATTTTTTCTAGCTTATCTGAGTGCTTCATAATACACCCAATACATTTTCTGGTCCCAAATTTCGAAACTTGGTTCAGCCATAGATCCTTGATCTTTTCAAATATTACAAAACGTATATAATCCTGCACAAAAGAACATAATATATACATTCTGTGAAAAAATCAAGTAAATCGGTCTAATCTTGACGGCTGTAGAGCGCGTACAAGCTTTTGTAGCTTTTTTCAGCACTAACGTCATGTACGTCACATGAAGAAAAGAAATATGACGATCAAAAGCGACAAAGTCACTGTGCTACTATTAAATTTCATGCTGTAGCTCATCGGCAACCTGTTTAAACTTGAACCTCAAAAGGAAGAAAAAAGTAGAATAATAATAACAAAACTTTTTTTGTTTTGAACAAAAATAGGGCTTTCTGCACTGAAACCATGACAAAACCTGGTGTTTTTCGAATTTTTGGCAAACCTATATAATCCTGCACAATGAAGTCGTAATATAAACTTCTGTGAAAATACCATGCCAATCCGTCCATAAATGACGGCTTTACAGCGCGAATGAAGTTTGGTAGCTTTTTTAAATTTTGATGTCATGTGACGTCATATGAAAATTTACTCATTAATCTTAATGTTCATGATTACCCCACCCTAGGACATTAAATTTCATTGCTATAACCTTTGCAACATGAGTAAAAATTGACCCTTCAGGAATCGGAAATTCTCTATAATTTTGATGCGTCATATGACGTCATATGACGTTCATCTTTACAAAATGCAAAGGAAACACAGAAGACGTATAAGCTCGCTAAAAAATCAAATTTCTATCTCACAAGAAACGATTTTATACGTATTTAAAATTTGACGTCCTTTGGTCGAATCTTGGATTCGCCAAAGAACCTTAGTTCTTTCGAATCTTGGCAAACCTATATAATCCTGCACAATGAGGTCGTAATATATAACTTTCGTGAAGATTTCATGCCAATCTATCAATATAAAGACGGCTGTACAGAGCGTACAAACTTTGGTAATTATTTATAGTTCTGACGTCATGTGACGTCATATGGAAATTTTAAACATTGAATCTAAATGTTCCTGATTATGTAAAAGGATATTTTAATTTGCATTGTCTATGAAGCTTTGCAACATGAGGAAAATTTACATCAAGAAATCGGAAATTCTATACAACTTGATGACGTCATATGACGTTCATCTTTACAAAAAGCAAAGGAAACCAGAGATATATAATCTCGCCAAATATCAAATTTCTATCTCGTCAAAACGATTTTAAACGTATTTGAAATTTGACGTCCTTTGGGTTCGAATCTTGGATTCGCCATAGAACCTTTGCTTTTTCGAATCTTGGCAAACCTATATAATCCTGCACAATGAGATCGTAATATATAACTTCTGTGAAAATTTTCCCTGCCAAACCGTCCATAAATGACGGCTGGGACAGCGCGTACAAACTTTGGTAGCTTTTTTTAGTTCTGAAAGTCATGTGAGTCATATGAAAATTTTAAACATTGGATCAAAATGAACAAGATCACTTACAAAGGTCCTTTCCCAATTTCCATTGTTTATGAACCCTTGCAACATGAGTAAATTGACATCAAGAAATCGAAAATTCCTATAAACTTGTGACGTCAAATGACGTCATATGAAAGTTTATCTTTACAAAATGCAAAGAAAACACAGAGACGTATAATCTCGCCAAATATCAACTTTCTTCTCATCTAGAAACGATTTTTTTATATGGATTTGAAATTTGACGTCCTTGGTTCGAATCTTGGATTCGCCATAGAACCTTAGTTCTTTCGAATCTTGGCAAACCTATATAATCCTGCACAATGAGGTCTTAATATATAACTTCTGTGAAAATTACATGCAATCAATCCATAAATGACGGCTGTACAGCGCGTACAAACTTTGGTAGCTATTTTAGTTCTGACGTCATGTGACGTCATTGAAGATAAAAAACATTATCCAAAATGCCATGCTTCACTTCTGTGATAGAATTTCTTGTCTAGACCTTCACAGAAACTTAATGAAATCAACAACATAAAGGTTGATAGCAAAACGAAATAATTTAATAATAAAGAACAGAACAAACCCAAATAGTTCTTTCTGCGAAAGCAGAAAGACCCTAATTATAAAAACATAACAAAAACCCACATAGGTCTTTTCTCTTGAGCAGAAAGCCCTAATAATAATAACATAACAACCCAAAGACTTTTTGTTTAGCAGAGTCATAATAATAAAAACATAACAAACCCAATAGGACTTTCTGCCGAAAGGGCAGAAAGTCCTAATAAAAAAAATAACAAACCCAATAAGACTTTCTGTCGAAAGGGCAGAAAGTCCTAACTAGATGTCATTCGTTGATATGAATGATAGGACTTTCTGCATACATTGAAAAATTAAAAGATTAATACCGTTAGAAGAATATATATTATATTTCCTACCTTTTACTCTTTTTTTTTTCGTATGGACTTCTCATGCATGAACTTTTTGAAGTAAGCCATATGTCGAAAATAAATAAATCTTTATTTTGATATCGCTTTCTTATAACTTGACCAATTTTAATTGTTGGTGTTGTTGTTGTTGTTTTATTGGGGTTTACCGTCGCTGTGATAGTATTTCAATCATATAGAGACGTCCAGCTAATTACAGGTGGAGGAAGACCCCGAGTACACAGAGATACGCGGATATAACCACCGACCTACCGCAAGCCAGCTGGAAGGCTTCCTCATATGAAAAATCCGAAGTCCCTACCGGAATTCGAACCCACAGCGGTGAGGGGCTGAGAGATTCCAAGTTTAGTATTCTAGGTACCAAAATAAATGTCCTGAAAATCCCTACAATTCAATTGTAGCATATTTGGGTTTAGTTTTAATTTAAAATTTATATTTCAAAATATAAGCAATTAAACTTAAACCTATTAATTCTGCATATCAAAAATTCTTTTTTTTTTAATTTCGTGTACAGTCGCGGGAATTTAACCGTAAATGCTACCATGCAATAGATTCGTCGACGCGTGTAGCTTCGTGAGTTAAATTTCAATAATGCTTGTATAAACGATGGAGACGACTGTATTCGTTATAGTTAGTGTATATTAAGAGAGAATTTAACAGTTAAGAAGCCATAACGAGCGTAGCGAGTGACGGCTTCTTAACTGTTAAATTCTCTCTTAGTGTTTGAAATTATATTTTGTCCAATGAAATCATTCCATTTTTTTCAAAATTTTGTCTCCATTTAATTCATTAAATCGGCATCAACTTGTCACTAAACACTATTCCGCTAAATCAACTGATCAATTTAAAACCAGCGTCAAGCACCTTCACTGCGCATGTGCGTCAAAATGTGTTCGAGAAGCGGAGCTTTATATGTTCACCAAAATAGACTAAGACCACAATTACCTGCCCTTGGTTACCGGGATGTGCCTACACAGAAAAAGTGACCCTATTTAATGCTGAATTAAGGTGAGATTTTGACTGAAAGACTGCAATAAAGGATTGAATTCTATAGAACAGTTAAAATAGTCATTAAATGCCCAATTTGGAGGCATTATTGCACAACAATCTTAATAGTTTAGCATTACTGAGAGTGGAATTTTTGAGAAAATGGCGTGAAATGGCCGACCGGTGCACTAAATTCATACGCATGTTATTTGGCCTTAAATAGGTCAAAAAGTAGTCGGGTGACTCCATGTTTAAAATGTACAGAATTATTTCTCTTGAATAGATCTATCTAATGAGGGTAAGTTTGGATGCCAATGTCCCTTACAGAAATTGTCATTTGTATATATGTTTATATAGAACATATAGTAAATTTAAATTGTGGTCTTAGTCCACGCATGTGTAACGTGTTACAGGGATTTTGATGTGAACGCATGAACATCGACAAAAAATAATACACAGCAACCATAGAGAACAAACATTTACTCACCAGGATTCTGATTAATCCAAAATAACAAAAGAACTCTACCCTTCCGATTAGTTTAGTTTAAACATGTATTATTGCCTAAGTAATGATGATACAACATTGAAGATTTTAAAAATTAAGTAAGAGGTTTGTAATTCACGCCGGGAACAGGTTGATAGGGCGGAGTCTAGAAAATCAATACTTTATTTGGAATGTGCGACTGCGTTAAATTTCAAAACATAATTTCAAACACTAAGTAGGTTAGTGTTAATTAGTAAGCATTAAGTCCATTAAATCGGTCGCGCGGCTTTGCCGCTTACTAAAAAAAACACTAACCTATACTTAATTAACACTGACTAACTTAGAGTTTGCCCCGCCCTATTACTACGTTATGCTGCTATATTAGAAGATGGCGCCATATAAGTGTTACGTCAGCGTGTTGTTAAAGTATTCACACACGTGCACGTGCTTTCCAAATATGGATGTAACACATACATTGCGCGCATTTTTTTACCGTCGGCTCATTTCTTTTTCAGATTTCAATCAATTTATGTGATGGCTGTTTTTTTATTTATTTATCTTGTTTGAATTAGTTGAGAAATCAGAAAATATCAACTGATTGACATTAAGGAAAGAACGAAATATGTAAAAAATAATCGTTTAAAAAAGTCGGTGTCAGCGGAAGATATCAAGGCTATGAATACCCCGGAAATACCAAATCAAACGAGATAACACATGATCTGTAAGTTGTTTAAAAACGTTATATCAATTATTCAATTCTTGTATTTACCAAATTCGTAAACATAGATACTGGTATAGCTCCCTTGGTTGGCGCTCAGCTTAATAAGGGTAGTTCTAGGACCGATGGCCCGGTGTCCGGATAATGTGACGGGGTGTGGTATCATGCCAACTGTCTACGACGTGATACTGTGCAGTGTGACAACACTACATTTGTCTCAAGTAGACATTGTCTCCAAAAGACTTAAATACTGTCGGTGGGACGTTAAACCTAATAAACTATACTTGTATTTTAGTATTTAATTTAGCATCTTTTTCTTTCCTCAGGAGTCCCTTTGCAAAAAATATTTCCGAAACTCCTCATTCTTATGTAAATGTTTATCTATAAACATGATTATTTAAGCAACTTTAATAATGTTTACAAAAGACGTCAACATGCGTCAGTGTGCACACCTCGTGTGTGGATCGGTGAAGTAAACACTGCTATATATGATATCAGTTTGTTTGTTGGTTTAACGTCCCACCGACAGTAATTCAGCCAGTCACGATGTCTACTTCATGCGGGTATAGGACTACCACACTGCAGTATCAAGCCGTAGACATGTGGCATGATACCACACCCATCACATCATCCTGATACCGCGCTAACCAGCCTGCAAATACCCTTATATGCTGAGCGCCAAGCAAGGGGGCTATAACAGTACCATTTTTTACGACTTTGGTATGTCGGTCGGGATCGAACCCACGACCTTCCGCTCCCGAGCGGACGCTCTAACCACTCGGCCACCGGAAAGGGTACGCTTTGTTTAGCTAGTAATATCAATATGATATAAGTAAAAAGTTTTTTGCAATTTATATGACTAATACATAGCTGTAAACTTACATATTTTCCGAAAATGCTTCAATTAACGTGAAAGCGAAAGTAGGATATTTCTCGAAAATTCTTACACTTGGGTTTATATTCGTATTTTTGATGTAACTTCCCTTATACTTTAATCAATTTTAAAACTCTAGGTACCAAAATAATCGTCTTAAAAATTCTCTACATCTCACTTGCTTAAGGTGTGACTTATTCTAATGAGCTTTGAGATATTAGCCGTAGAACTTTGACAACACGGCAGAATCGCTGAAATTCTACATGTTTAAATTCTTTTTTTTGATGTAACTTCCTTATACTTTGTTTCAATTTCAAACTTAAGGTACCAAAATAATTGTCTGAAAATTCTCTACATTTCACACGCTTTATGTTTAGGAATATTATAATACTTTTTGAGATACAAGCTCTTAAACCCCTGAAAATGAAAAATTCACCAAAGCTACAGACACGAATTTCGTTTTTTCCCCATCCTCCATCAATCTTTGGCAATCATTAAATTTTAGGCATCAAAAGAACGGCACAAACATTGCTCTACAAATAATATTTCATCATCATATTTTGAAAAATCAAAGTTTTCGAGGTATAAACTGTTAAACACACTGGGGTTACCAATTTTTTCATTTTTCCGCCATAACTCAACCAATTCAACCCCGACATCAAAAACTAAATATCATCTGAAAGGTCTTTCTAAGCACTACAAATTATACGCATAGTGTCTCGATAGAATAATTTACCGTTTTTGAGATATTTAAGGCCGAAGAAAAAGCCGATAATTGATATATGACCTTGACCTTTGGATTTTCCGGAAACGAAAGTGACATGCTCCATAAATCTAATACTGCATCTTCAGACAAAATTTCAAGCAAATCATACAAAAAATGAAGCCTACAGGCTTAAAAACCGTTAAGTTTTAATACGAAAGTTTTAATAGCATTATGACGTCATGTGACGTCATTTGGGTTCATCTTTTCGGGAAAATAAGAAACCTAGAGACTAATATTCAGTCCAAATATCAGCTTTCTAGCTCTTCTGAAGCGATTTTATACGCATTTGAAATTTGACGTCATTAGTTCGAATCTTGGATTCGCCATAAAACATTTGCCTTTTCGAATTTGGAAAAACGGACACCGATGCACAACTAGAGCCCTAACATACACATTCTGTGAAATTTTGATGAAAATCGGTCACAAATAATGGCTGTAGACCGCGTACAATCTTTTACCCGACTCAAATCTGACGTATATGATTTTATAAAAATGAAATTCATGCAATCCGAAAGCTCTGGGTTTTAAAATATCAAAAAATTTCTTGTTCTGAGTAATGGCAACACCTCAATTAAAACAAATATAAAGGAAGAAAAAAAAGAATAAGAAGAAAAAATAAAAAAAAAATACAAACCCAAAATCTTTTCTGGTAGGCAGAAAGTCCTAATAAAAGAGAAAAAAACAAACCCAATAGGACTTCCTCTTTCCAGAAAAACCAAAAAAAAAACACTAGTGTCATTTGTTTTAAAAAGAAATAGGGCTTTCTGCAACATCTGCTTTATAAAGGATATAAGAAGAGACATAAAAGAAAATCTGTCCAAATTTGCAACTTTCATCTCCCCTAATTTTTATATAAAATAGCACAAAAAACCATTCGTGAATTTTAAAAAAATCCGCCCTATCTTGCACATGTAGTTTACATACAAATTTATACTATTCATATGACATAAAGAAAAATGAAACAGTGTTCAAATGTAAGTTTCTAAATTTCATCACACAAGAATTTACACTCCCCTCAGTTTTTAACTTGTTTAAATTTTGCCTCTTTGGAAGAAGTTTTAAAATTTGTATAGTGCTATATCCTTTCGAACTGTAACGTATTAAAACGTATTTAGCGATTTTTTGGGGTGTTTGGGGTTCCGTAGTTTTTTCCATAAATTCCTGGAATTTCGAACTATGGGGATATTTTGAAGGTAACATCCCAGCCTACAAACTGATGCAAAATGAATATCGTTAGAAACAATGCAGTTTTTAGATGGTCTAAAATGTGGGGGTGCGTGTGAATTTTTCAACTTCAAAATCTCGCAGCTACATAGTTTTCAAAACGGATTTTTGTCTTGTGCCGTTTACTGTATTAACTTCAATCTTATTTTGAAACAGTAAACTTTCGACAAAAAACAACAAAAAAAAAAAAAAAAAAAAAAAAATAAATATAGCCCATCAATTGCAATTTGTTTTTTTTTTTTTTTTTTTTTTTTTTTTTTAAGTCGTTGCGCAACTATTTTAGCTTGGTGCCCCCTGCGCGTGCCCTTTTCCATATTTTTATGATGCTATTTAAAATTTCTTATTCCATGTAACTTTCTTAATGAAGTCCAATTTCAATAAACTTGGTACCTTTAAAAGCTCTTAAAACATGCTACATTTTACATCATAATGTAAAACTTATCTTCAGTCTTTTTTCTGAGAAATTGACTGTTAAACCTCAAGAAAACACATATTATCACAAATTAGCTTCATTTCATTTAGTTTTTTTGTTTATAACTTTGTATTGCGTAAACCAATTTAATAAACAAAATACTTTGGAAACGTCAATTATTCAGCTATAATTCGTATTCATAATATTTTTACAAAAATCGATATTTTTGAGTTTGGTACATATATGCATGGGGGTAAATCAAAATTTTCCTCACGTGCCTAATAACCCATAAAATTTCATCTCCAGGACTTTTGCAACATTTAAAAAAACTTTAGTTGGGAAGAAGAAAAGAATAATAAAAAAAAAAATTTTTGTAAAATTTTTTCCACTTTTTTCAATGACTTTTTTTTTAAAAATAATTGTTAAGACACCCAAGACCACTAACTGAAAAAATTTTCTTTTTTAACTCAAATGGGACAGTTTTTTAATTTTTTTAAAAATTTTGGCCGCCTTTGGGGTTTCGAATCTTGGATCCGCCATAGTTTTTTTGGGGATTTTTAAAAATTTTTTGAAAAACGGAGGGGGTAAACACAATAAAAACGTAATATACACATTGGGAAAAAAAATTTGATGAAAATCGGCCCTTTAAAAAATTTGCTCGGATCGTGTACAATCTTTGGGGTTTTTCCCCAAACGTGACTCAAAACGCATATGCTTCTGAAAATAAATGAAAAAAAAAAATTTCAGCTTCTGATTGTTTTCCCCCATTAAATTTTCATTGCCCTTCAAAAATTTTACAACATATAGAAATACTCTTGTTTAAAAAAAAAAACCCCTTATCAAAATGACGTCACGGACGCATAACGTTTTTTTCACAAATGTTTAAGACATTAGAGGCCTAAATACCCCCCAAAAAATATCACTTTTCTATAAAAAATAGGACCGTTTTTATAACTTTTTAAAAAAAAAACCCCCCTTTGGGGTTTCGAATCAAAAATTTTAAGCTAAGAACCATGGTTTTTTTCGAATTTGAAAAAGGGACCAATGCCCAACTAAATTTAATAAACACATTCTTTTGAAAATTTGAAAAAATCGGCCCATTAATAATGACGGGGGAAAACCGTGTACAATCTTTCGTAAAAAATTTTAAAAAGTGACGTCATATGACGTCTTGGCTTCTGAAAATCATTGAAATAAAATTTTTCAGCATCTAACCCTGGTTTTTTAAATTTTAAAAATCCCTTTTTTGGGGAAAAAATTTTTCAACATATAGAAATAATCTTGTTTAAAATTTAAAAAATTTTCCCATTATAAAAAAATGCCCCCCCTTTTTGGACGTCAAAATGACATTTATTTTCACAAATTAAAAAATTTCTAGCGACCTATATCCTGTCTAAATAAAACCCCTTTCATTTTAAAAGGGGGACAGATTTTATAATTTTTTAAAAAATTTTCCCCCCCCTTTTGGTTCAAATCTTGATTCGCTATAACGGGGGTTTTTAAAAATTTTTTGAAATCGGCCCCCGGGGGCCCCCAAAAACCCTGAACAAAATATACACAATCAAAAAAAAGTTAAAAAAAAAATTTTCCCCAAAAAATTTTGGCTGAAAGACCGCGTAAAAACTTTTGTAGCACATTTCAAATAAAAACCCCCCCAATGACGTCATAGGCATATAAAACCCCCAAAAAAATCAAAATTTCAGCTTTTGAAGCATTGTCTTTAAATTTTCATTCCCCTTTCCCCCCCAATTTTTTAAACCCTAAAAAAAATTTTTCTTGTTAATTTTAAAAAGAACATTATCAAAAAAAGACGTCACGTGACGCCCAAAAAAAATTTTTTTTTTAAAAAAAATTTTTTAAAACTTGGGGGCCCCCTTTTATATACGACTTAATATTTTTTTTCTTTTTTAAATAGGAACAGATTTTAAAATTTTTAAAAAAAAATTTTTCCCCCCCTTTTGGTTCAATTTTTTTGGATTCGTTTTAAAAAAGGGGTTTTTTTCCAAATTTAAAAAAAAGGGGGACACCGGGATGCAAAAGGGGGAAAATTTTAATATCCCAAAATTTGGGGAAAAAAATTTGGGAAAAAAAGGGGGTTCCAAACGGGCTGTAACCGCGTACAAACTTTAAAAAAAATTTTTTTCCCAAATGTGACGTCAAAAAAAACGCATGGCATATAAAATAAAAAAAACAAAATTTTCCTGGGGGAAAACAAATTTTTTCATAAAAAATTACCCGCCCGGGGGAAAAAATTGGGGCAACATAGAAAAATAATTTTTTTGGGAAAAAAAAAAGAAAAAAAAAAAAAGACGAAAAAACCTAACAAACCCAATGGGATTTTCCCCAAAAAAGGGGGCAAAAAGTCCCTAATAATAAAAAAAAAAATAAACGAAAAAACCCCCCAAAGGGTTTTTTCTGCTTTAGGCAAAAACCCCCAAAAAAAAATAACAAAGATTCTTTTTTTTTAAACGAATGATAGGCTTTCTCCCCCAATTTTTTTTTTAAATAGTAATATAAAAAAAAGACATAAAAATAATCCCCCCAAAAATTTTGCTTTTTTAAAAATCTCCTCTATTTCAAAAAAAAATTTTAGCACAAATAAACACATTTTTGGTGAATTTTAAAAAAAACCCCGCCCATATTGCCAAAAAATTTACATACAACATTTATACTATGTCATATACATGAAAAAAAAATAAAAAAGGGGGGTTCAAATTTTTTTTCTAACTTTCTCACCCAAAATTTTTTTAAACACCCCAGCCATTTAAAAACCCCTTTTTTTAATTTTTAGCCCATAGGAAAATTTTAAAAAAAATTTTTGTATAGTGCACCCCCTTTTTCGACACCGTAATTTTTTTAAAAATCTTTTTTAGCGATTTTGGCTGTTTGGGCTTCCGTAGTTTCCCAAAAAATTTTTCCGGGAAATTTGGGGGAATTTTGGGGAAAAATTTTTTTGAGAGGTAACATCCCCCCCTAAAAACTGAGAAAAAAGAATATCTTTTGAAAAACCAAATTTTTTTTTTTTTAAAAGATGGTCAAAATGGGGGGTGGGGGGAAATTTTTTTCAAGGCTTGAAAACCCCCCCTCGCTACTACGGGGGGTTTTGCAAATACGGTTTTTTGGGCGGGCCTTGTACATTTTTAAAAATTTCAATCCTTATTTTGGAAACAAAAAAATTCGACAAAAAACAAAAACAAAAAAAAAAAAAAAAAATCAAATACCCCCCAAAAAAATTTTGCAATTTGTTTTTTTTTTTTTTTTTTTTTTTTTTTTTTTAAGTCGTTGCGAAACTATTTTAGCTTGGTGCCCCCTGCCGTACCCCCTTTTTTCCCCATTTTTTTTATAAATGCATTTTATGAAAAACTTATTCTCCTTTTGTTTTTTTCCCCTTAAAAGGGGGAAACCCCCAAATTTTTCAAAAAACTTGGTATTTTTAAAAGCTCTTAAAACATGCACTTTTTTTACATCCCAAATTAAAATTTTTTTTTCCCGTCGTTTCTAAATTTTTGGGGACTTTAAACCTCAAGAAAACGCAATATATCAAAAAAATTACAAAAATTTCTTTTTTTTTTTTTTTTTTTTATAACTTTGTATTAAAAAACCCCAATTTTAATAAACAAAAAAATTTTGGAAACGTCAATTATTCAGCAAAAATTTTCTTTATTCAAACAAATTTTTACAAAAATCGTTTTTTATTGAGATATGGCACATATATGCAGTAGGGGTGAAATCAAAATTTTCCCCTCACGTGCCTAATAACCCTTTAAAAATTTCATCGTCCAAGGACTTTAAAAACCCCTTTTAAAATAAGCTTTTTTTAAAAGGAAAAAAAAAGAATAATAAAAATAAACAACTGACGTCACGTGACGTCATAAACTTTTTTTTTTCCCCCAAATGTTTAAGACTCTCAAACCTAAATACTACAAATATCTCTTTTCTATAAAAAATAGGACAAATTTAAAAGCTTTAAAAATTTACGACCTTGGTTCGAATCAAAAATTTCCCCGGCTATAGAACCAGGGTTTTTTTAAAAATTTTTTGAAAAAGGGGACACCGGTATCACAATAAAAAACGAAAACCCCCAAAAATTCCGGGAAAAATTTAAAAAAAAGGGGGTTCATCCCCGGCGGGGGCCCGGGGTAAAAATTTTTGGTTGCATATTTCAAGTGTGCCGTAAATATGACGAAAAAGGCTTTAAAAAAAATTTCAAAAAAAAAAAAACTTTCAGCGAAAAAAGGGGTTTTTGGCCCGTTAAAATTTTCATTGCCCTAACAATTTCAACATATAGAAATACTTTTTTAATACTAAAATACTTACCCATATAATGACGTCACGTCCCCTCATAGGGGAAAATTTTTTTAAAAAAAAATGTTTAAAACTTCTAAAAGACCAAAATACTGCCCCCAAAACTCAATTTTTTTTTTTAAAATAAACAGATTTTAAACTTTTTAAAAAATTTTCGCCCTTTGGGGTTTGAATCTGGAACCCCCTATAGACCCCCAAAAGGATTTTTTAAAAATTTTTAAAAAAACCCCCGGGGTGAAAAAACTAAAACTTAATATACAAAAACTGTGGGAAAATTTTAAAAGAAAATGGGGTTTAAAACAAGGCTGAAAAACCGGGGAAAAAAGCTTTTTTAGTCAATTTAAAAAGTGACGCCCCTTGACGCCATGGGGTTCTAAAAAACATTGAAATAAAAAAATTTAAAACGTCTGATTCATTTGTCATTAAATTTTCATTTTTCCTTCGTTTTAATTTTCCCAAAATATAGAAATTTTTCCTTTTTAAAAAAAAGAAATACTTTTTCAAATAATGACGCCCCCGGGGCGTCATTTCCCAAATTTTTTTTTCACAAAATTTTTAAAAAATTCTAGAGACCTAAATACTTTTTTAAAAAAATCAACTTTCTATTTTAAATAGGACAGATTTTATAACTTTAAAAAAAATTTAAAAACCTTGGTTCAAATTTTTGGGTTCGTATAAACCCCCCTTTTGGGGCCCCTTTTTTAAATTTTAAAAAAAGGGGCCCCGGGGGTGCACAACATGAACTTAATATACCCCCAAACTGTGAAAATTTTATGAAAATGGGGGTTTACAAAAAAAGGGGTTTAAAAAAGCGTACAAATTTTTTTAGCATATTTCAACTGTGACGTCAAAAAAGGGGGCGCATGGGGAATAAAAAAATAGAAATAAAAAAATTTCCCCACGGACAATAATTTTAAAAAAAATTTTTCGTCCTAGGAGTTTTTCAACATAAAAAATAAGCTTTTTTGTTGGGAAAAAAAAAAAATAAAAATAAAAAAAAAGAAGAAAAATTTTAAAAAAAAAAACCCCCCAAAAAACTTTCGCTTTAGGCAAAAAAGTCCTAATAAAAACAACAAATGCCCCCCGTTTAAACAAAAGATAGGACTTTCGCAACATCGCTTTATATAGAAAAATTTTTAAAAATACATAATAGATAATCTGCCCCAAATTGCAACTTTCTATCTCCTCTTTTTTATAAAAATAGCACAAATAGAACACATTCTGTAAATTTTTTAAAAAAGCCCGGGGCCCAAAAAACTTGCACATGTATTTAAAAATAAAACATTTAACTATGTCATATAACATGAAAAAAAAAATAAAACCCCGTTTTCCCCAAAGGGGAATTTTTTTAATTTCCCCCCCCACTTTTAAAATTTTATCACTCCACTCAGTTGTAACCTTGTTTAATTTTAGCCTATTGGGGAAAAATATTAAAAATTGTATAGTCTTATCCTTTCGACACCTGTAACGTATTAAAAAATTTTTACCCCATTTTGGGGGTTTTTTGGGGTTCCGAAAATTTTGGGGCCCTAAATTCCTGGAATTTCGAACATGGTGTTTTTTTTGGGGGGAACACCCCCGCCTACAAACTGATGCAATATGAATACGTTAGAAAATTTAAAAATGCATTTTTTTGTTTGGCCCCAAAATGTGGGGCTGCGTGGGGTTTTTTTTAAGGCTTGCAAACGCTCCCCACTCCCGGGGGTTTCAAATACAAAAATTTTTTTGGGGGCCTTTTTTACATTTTTAAAATTCAATGCAAAAATTTTGGGAAAAATCAACATTCCCAAAAAAAAAACAACAAAAAAAAAAAAAAAAAAAAAAAAAAAAATAAAAATTTTCCCCAAAAATTGCAATTTTTATTTTTTTTTTTTTTTTTTTTTTTTTTTAAGGTCGTTTTTGGGCCCCCCCAACTTTTTCCTTTTTTAGGGTTTTTAAAAAACCCTTTTCCCCCAAAATTTTTATATGAATAATTTAATAAAATTCCTTTCCCCAAAAAACTTTCTTTAAAATAAAAAAGCCCCCAATTTCAAAAATTTTGGGGCCCGTTAAAACCTCAAAAAAAAAACCCATATTACAGAAAAATTTAAAAAATTTATTAAGTTTTTTTTTAAAATTTTAAAAATTTCGAAAACCAATTTTAAAAACCCAAATTTATCTTTAAAGTTTTTTTTTAAAATTTTGTATTAAAACCCATTTTTCCCAAAAAATTTCAAATTAAAATTTTTATTAGATTGGTTACATAATATATGAAAAAAAACCCCATATTTAGAAGAAATGGGCCACCCCCCCCTTTTTTGGGGGGAAAAAAACCCCCAAAAATTTTTCCCATCCCCTAAAAACCCCAAAAAAAATTTTTCATCGCCCCTGGGATTTTTAAAAAACATTTAAAATAATTTTTTAGTTGGGAAAAAAGAAAAAAAAAAAAAAAGGGGAAACAACTGACGTCCGCCCCCGTCATATGACTTTATTTTCAAAAAATTTTTTAAGACTCTCAGAGCCAAAAACTGACTAAATATTTTTTTTCTTCTCAAATGGAAAAATTTTAAAATCCCCCCCCATTTAAAAATTTCCCCCCCTTGGTTCGAATCTTGAACCCCGCAAAAAAACCCCAAAAAGGACTTTTCAAATTTTAAAAAAAGGGGGACCCCAAAAATACACAAAAAAAACCCAAAAAAATTATACTTTTTCCCCTAAAAAATTTGATGAAAACGGTTCAAACGGGGGTTTTTGGACCGCGCCAAATTTTTTTTGCATATTTCAAGTTGCCCCCATATGACGCATGGCCCCAATATGAAAATCAAGAAAAAAATTTTCCCCCGATTGAACATTTTTTCCTTAAATTTTCATTGCCCTTCGAAAATTTCAACATATAAAAATACTCTTTTTAAAAAAAAAAGAAATACATTATCAATAAACGTGGGGGTGACTAAATAGAACTTTTTTTCACAAAATTTTAAAACCAGGACCTATACTGCCCAAAATTTTAAAAACCCCTTTTTCTACCCTTAAATGAACAGTTTTTATAACCCAAAAAAAATTTACGACCTGGTTCGAATTTTGGAATCGCTGGGGGAACCATGAGTTTTAAAAATTTTGAAAAACGGGACACCGGGATGCAAAAACTAGTTTTTAATATACACAATTTTAAAAATTTTTGATAAAAAGGGGGGTTCAAAAAAAAGGGGGCCCCAAAAACCCCGCGAAAAATTTTTTTGTAGTAAATTTCAAATGGGGCCCAAGACGCCGGGGGCTTCTAAAACCCCCTTTAAAAAAAAAAATTTCAGTTTTTATTCATTTGAAAAAAAATTTTTTTCTTTCCCCCTTCGATAATTTCAACAAAAGAAATTTTTTTTGGGTTAATTTTAGAAATCATTATCAAAAAAAGCGTCACGTGCCTCATTTTGTTTTTTAAAATTTTCAAAAAATTTTTTTTAAAAATTTTCTAGAGCCCTTTTAAAGGGGGATTAAATATCAACTTTCTTTTTTAAAAGGGGGAAAACAGTTTTTTATAAGCATTTAAAAATTTATGACCTTGTTCAATCTTTTTTTCGCTAAAAACCCCATGGACTTTTCGAATTTTGAAAAAAACCCCCGGGATAAAAACCCTTTTAACTTAATATAAAAAATTTTTGGGAAAATTTAAAAAAAAAGGGGGTTCACAAAAATGGCTGTAGACCGCGTACAAACTTTTGTACAAATTTCAACTGGACGTCATAGACTCATAGCAAATAAAACCCCCTAAAAATCAAAATTTCCTCACTGACTAATAAGTAAAAAAAAATTTTCATCGCCAAGGAGTAATGCAACAAAAAAAAAAAAGCGTTTATTTTAGGAAGAAAAAAAGAAAAAAAAAATAATAATAAAAAAATAAAAAAGGGGGTACAAACCCAATGGGTTTTTTTCTGTTTGGGGGCAAAAATTTCCCTAATAATAAACACTAGACCCCCTTCTTTAAAAAGGGAATGGGGGGACTTTTTTTTGAAAAAACTGCTTTAAAAAATATATATAAAATGACAAAAAGATAATTTTTTAAAATTTTGGCCAACTTTCTATCCCCCAAAAATTTTCTATAAAAATACACAAAAAAAACTTTTTCAAAAATTTTTTAATAAAAGTCCCCCTTTTTATTTTGCACATGTAGTTTACAAAAAAAAAATTTTATACGGGGGTCATTTTGACAAAAAAAAAAAAATTTAAACAGGTTCAAATTTTTTTTCTAACTTTCATCACACATAGAATTAAAAAACCCCCAGCTTTTTTTAAAAACCCCTTGTTTAATTTTAGCCTCGGGGGAAAAATTTAAAAAAATATTTGTATGGGGGCTATATCCTTTCGCCCCCTTTTTAACGTAGTTAATCGTATTTACCCTTTTGGGGCGTTTTGGGCTTCCTTTTTTTTGGGGCCATAAATTGGGGGAAATTTGGGGGAAAAAAAGGTTTTATATTTGGGGGGAAAACCCCCCCAGCCAAAAAACCCCTAAATGAAAAAAAATATCTTTCCCCCAAAACAAAGCATTTTTAGAGGGGAAAAAAAAATGGGGGGGGGGGTTTTTGTGAATTTTTCAAGGCTTGCAAACGCCGCTAGCTACATATTTTTTTGCAAATAGGGTTTTTGTCTTGTGCCTGGACTTTTTTAAAAACTTCAATGCTTATTTTGGAAACAGCAACATTCAAAAAAAAACCCAACAACAACAACAAAAAAAAAAAAAAATCAAACATATACGCCAAAAAAATTTTGCAATTTTTTTTTTTTTTTTTTTTTTTTTTTTTTTTTTTTAAGTCTTGCCAACTATTTTAGCTTGGTGACCCCTGCGCGCCCCCTTTTCCCCATTTTTTTTATGATCATGATTAGGAAATATCTTATTCCCCCAAAAACCCCTTTCCCCTTATAAAAAACCCCCAATTTTTTCAAAATTTTTGGGGTACCTTTAAAAAAGCTCTTAAAAGGGGGCCTTTTTTTTTACAAAAAAAATTTTGTAAAAAACTTATCTTCAGTCGTTTGGGGGAATATTGTTTTTAAACCCCCAAAAGAAAACAGAAATTTCCCCCAAAAAAATTAAAACCTTCATTTCTTTTAGTTTTTTTGCTTTTTAAATTTTTTTTTGAAAAAACCCCAAATTTTTAATTTTAAAAAAAAATTTTTGGGGAAAAACGCAATTTTTCACTATAATTCGTATTCTACTTTTTATTTACAAAAATCGATTTTATTGAGTATGGCTACAAATTTTAAAAAAAGGGGTAAAAAAAAAAAATTTCCTCACGTGCCTAATCCCCAAAAAAATTTCATCGCCCGGGGGGAAATTTTTCCCAACATAAAAAATATTTTTTTTTTTTGGAAAAGAAAAAAGAAAAAAATAAAATTGAACAACTGACGTCACGGTTTTTCAAAAAAATTTTTTTATTTTCACAAAATGTTAAGACTTTTCAGAGACCTATATACTAAAAAAAATTTTCCCCTCTTTTCTATCTAAAATGGAAAACAGATTTTAAAGCAAAAAAAAATTTAGGGACCGGGGTTCGAATCAAAAATTCGCTATAGAACCTTGGTTTTTTAAAAATTTTTTTAAAAAAAGGGGCCCCCGGGGTATCCCCCAAAAAAAAACTAAATATCCCCCATTCTGTAAAATTTAAAAAAAAAAGGGTTCAAAACGGGGGGCCCTTTTCCCCCCGCGTACAAATTTTTTTTCCCCTTTTTTTCAAGTGAAACGTCATATGACGTCTTAGGCAATGAAAATCATAAAACCCCCAAATTTTCAGCGTTTAACATGTTCCTTAAAATTTTTCCCCTTCCCCTTTCCAAAAATTTTTTAAACATATAGAAATACCTTGTTAATACTAAAAAAAACATTATCAATAATACGTCACGTGACTCATAAGACATTTTTTTCCCCAAAAATTTTTTTAAAAACTTCAGAACCTAAATATTTACCAAATCTCAACTTTCATTTTAAATAGAACTTTTTTTAAATTTTTTTTTTAAAAAATTTTTTCCCCCCCTTTGGGGGTTCAAAATTTTTGGGAATCGCTATAGACCCAGGGTTTTTTTCAAATTTTGAAAAAAAAAACCCCCGGGGGATGCACAACTAGAACTTAAAAAATACACAATCTAAAAAAATTTTTGAGAAAATCTTTTCAAAAAAAAAGGGTGAAAAACCGGGGCGTACAAGCTTTTTAGTCAATTTCAAATGACGTAAAAATGACTCATTTTTTTAAAAAACCCCTTGGGGAAAAAAAAATTTTTCAAGCGTTTTTTTTAAAATTTTTTTTTTAAAAATTTTTCATTGCCCCTTCGATAATTTCAACAAAAAGAAATATTCTTTTAATATTAAAAAATACATTATCATATAATACGTCAAAAAACCCCCCATTTGACATTTATTTTAAAAAAAATTTAAAACTTCTAGAGACCTATAAACTGATTAAAAAAAACCGTTCTTTTTTAAAAAGGGGACAGTTTTTATAACCCTTTTAAAAATTTTAACCCCCTTTTGGTTTTTCGAATCTTTTTTTCCCCTATAAAAACCAGGGTTTTTTTAAAAATTTTTTTAAAAAAGGGGCCCCCGGGGAAAACCCCCACAGTTTTTTAAAAAAACACAACGTGAAAATTTTTTTTTAAAAAGGGGGTTTTTCCCAAACGGGGGCCCCTGAAAAACCGCGTACAAATTTTTTTTACTTTTTTCAACTGTGCCCCCCTTTATGACAAAAATAAAAATTTGAAAATCATAAAAAAAAATTTTTCCCCGGGGGACAAAATTTTTTAAAAAAAAATTTTCATCGCCCGGGGGAGTTTTAAAAACCCCATAGAAAAATAAGCGTTTAGTTAGGAAAAAAAAAAAGAAAAAATAAAATAATAAAAGAAAAGAATAAACATTTACAAACCCAATAGGACTTTCTGCTTTAGGCAAAAGTCCTAATAAAAAAACACTAGTTTCCCTTCGTTTAAACAAAGGGGTAGGATTTTTTTTGCAACATCTCTTTAATAGTATAAATTTTTAAAAAAAACAAAAATAATAATCTGCCCCCAAAATTTAATTTTCCCCCCCCCTCTATTTCTATATAAAATACCAAAAATAAACCCCCTTCTAAAAATTTTTTAATAAAAGTCCCCCCAAAAATTTTGCAAAAGTTTTTTAACATAAAAAACATTTAACTATGTCATATGACAAAAAGAAAAATGAAACGTGTTCAAAGTTTTTTTCTAACTTTCATCACACTTTAAATTTCATCACTCCACTCGTTTGAAACCTTTTTAAAAAATTTTCCCCCTTTTTTTGGGAAGAAGTATTAAAATTTGTATATTGCAAAACCCCCTTTAAAAACCCCCTTTAAAAACGTAGTTAATCTATTTAGTTTTTTTGGGGCTTTTTTTGGGCTTCCTATTTTCCCCCAAAAATTTTCCGGGAATTTTTTCAACTATGGTAAAAATTTTTTGAGAGGTAACATCCCACCTACAAACGAACAAAAAAAAAAATCGTTGAAAAACCCCAAGCAGTTTTTAGATCCCCCAAAAATTGGGCTGGGAAAAATTTTTTCCCCAATTTTTCAAACTGCTCCTAGCTAACTAGTGTTGAAATACTTTTTTTTTGTCTTGTGCCGTTTACTTTTTATTAATTTTCAATGCTTATTTTGGAAACATTCAACATTCGACAAAAAACAACACAAAAAAAAAAAAAAAAAAAACAAGATATACCCCAAAAAAATTAAAAATTTTGGGGTTTTTTTTTTTTTTTTTTTTTTTTTTTTAAAGGGGGGTTGCCAACTTTTTTTTTTTGGTGACCCCTGCCGTGCCCCTTTCCAAATTTTTATGATGCTTATTATGAAACCCCCTTAAAATCTCCAGTAACTTTTTTATATGAAGTCCAATTTCAATAAACGGGTACCGGGGGGAAAAGCTCAAAAAAAACATTTTTAAAATTTTACATGCATAATGAAAAAAAATTTCCCCCTTGGGGGCCCGGGGTTTGGGAGTTTTTGGGACTTTTTACACCTCAAGAAAACGAAAAATTCCCCCGCAAAAAAAGCTTCATTTCATTTATTTTTTTTGTTTAAAAAATTTTTGTTTTGTTTAAACCCTTTTTTTAAAAATAAACTAAATATCTTTGGAAAGGGAAATTTTTTGGGGGCAAAAAATTCGTATTAAAAACATATATTAAAAAAATTCGAAAATTTATTGAGATATGGCTACAATAATGCGGGGGGGGTGAAAAAAAAAATTTTTCCCCCACCCCCTAAAAACCCCAAAAAAAATTTTTCATCGCCCGGGGGACTTTTAAAAACCCATATTAAAAAAACTTTTTTTTAGGAAAAGAAAAGAATAAAAAAAATAACAACTGCCGTCACAAAAACCCCCCCAAAAAAAATTTTTTTTTTTCCCCACAAAATGTTTAAACTCTCAAGACCTATAACAAAAAAAATATTTTTTTTCCCCTATCTCAAATGGGAAAAATTTTAAAAATTTTTTAAAAAATTTTTAACGACCTTGGTTCGAATCTTAAATTCGCAAAAGAATTTTTGGATTTTTAAAAATTTTTTTGGAAAAACGGACCCCCCGGTATACACAATAAAAAAAAATAACACTTTGGGGGAAAAATTTAAAAAAACCCCCTTAAATAAACAATGGTTTTTGGGACCGCCCCCCAAAATTTTTTTTGGGGCTTTTTTTAAAGTGTGCCCCTTTTACGTCATAGGCATATAAAAAACAAAAAAAATAAAACTTTCCCCTTTTTTAAAGCAGGTGTCTTTAAATTTTCTTTCCCCTTCAAAAATTTTTCAACATATAAAAATTTTTCTTTTAAAAAACTAAAAAAACATTTTCATATAATGACGTCACGTGCCCCCCCATATACATTTTTTTTCAAAAAATTTTAAAAAAACTTTTTAGAGACCTAATCGGGCCCAAACCCCCTCAACTTTCTAATCTTAAATAAACAGTTTTTAAAAAAATTTTTTAAAAAAATTTTACACCGGGGTTAAATTTTTGGGAAAAACGCTTTTTTCCAGGGATTTTAAAAAAATTTTGAAAAACAGCCCCCGGGGGATGCAAAAAAAAAGAATTTAAAAAATACACAATCGTGAAAATTTGATAAAAAATCGTTAAAAAACAAGGGCTGTAGACCGCGTACAAGCTTTTGTAAAATTTTTAAAATGGCCCCCCCATATGACGTCACCCCCTTCTAAAAAACTTTAAAAAAAAAAATTTTTCAGCGTCTGAAAAAATTTGTCTTTAAAATTTTTCATTGTCCTTCAAAAATTTTTAACCCCAAATAAAAATTTTTCCCCTTTTAATATTAAAAATTTTTTTATCATATAAGAGTCCCGACGCCCATTTGACTTTATTTCACAAAATTTTTAAAATTTTTAGAACCTATATACTGATTAAATATCAATTTTTTAAAAATTTAAAAAGGACAGATTTTAAAAGGGGAAAAAAAATTTTTAAAACCCTTTGGGGTTTGAATCTTGTTTTTTAAAAACCCAAAAGGGCTTTTCGAATTTTAAAAAGGGACCCCGGGGTGCCCAACATGAACTTAATATCCCCCAAACGGGGGAAAAATTTTGGGGTGAAAAAAACCCCGGGTTAAAAAACCCCAAGGGGGTTTAAACCCCAAAAAATTTTTTAGCATATTTCCAACTGTGAGGGGCAAAAGACGTCATAGGCATAGAAAATCAAAAAAAAAAATTTCCTCACGTGACTAAAATAATAAAAAATTCATGCCTAGGATATTGCAACATAAAAAAAAAGCTTTTTTGTTAGGAAGAAAAAAAAAAATAAAAAATAATAAAAAAAAGAAGAATAAACAGAAAAAAAAAAAACCCCAAAAGGAATATGCTTGGGGAAAAAAGTCCAAAAAAAAAAACCCCAAAAAGCCCCTTCTTTTTTAAAAGAATATAGGACTTTCTGAAAAATTTTTTTTATAAGAAAAAATAAAAGATAAAAATAATAGAAAATCTGTCCAAATTCAACTTTCTATCTCCTCAAAATTTTTATTTTTAAAAAAGCAAAAATTTAAAAACACTTTTCCGGGAAATTTTTAAAAAAATCCGCCATACTTCACTTTTTTTTTACAAAACAACATTTAAAAAAAAAGTCAAATTTCCTGAAAAAAAAATAAAACCCGGGGTTTAAAGTAAGTTCAAACTTTTCTTCACACAAGAATTTCATAAAATCCAGTCAGTTGTAACCTTTTTTAAAAATTTTAAAACCTCATTAGGAAGAAGTATTGAAAAATTTTATATGCTATATCCTTTCGACACCTTAACGTATTTTTTAAACGAAATTTAGCGTTTTTTGCGTTTTTTGGGCCCCCGTAGTTTTGCCAAAAATTGGGGGAAAATTTCAAACTATGGGATATTTTGAGAGTAAAAACCCAGCCTACAAACTGATGCAATATGAAATCGTTACAAAAAAATTTTCATTTTTAAAAGGGGGGGTCAAAATGGGGGCCCCCCCGGGAAAAATTTTTTTCAAGGCTTCCCAAACTGCCGCTAGCTACATATTTTTGGCAAATACAAATTTTTGTCCTTGTCCCGTTGAAACATTTTTTAAAAACTTAAATTTTTTTTTTTTGGAAAGTCAACTTTTCGACAAAAAAAACAACAAAAAAAAAAAAAAAAAAAAAAGATAACCCCAAAAAAATTTGCAATTTGTTTTTTTTTTTTTTTTTTTTTTTTTTTTTAAGGGGCGTTGCGAAATTTTTTTTATTTTTTCCCCCCCTCCCCCGTGCCCTTTTCCAATTTTTATGATGCATGATTATAAAATTATCTTTTCCCCACCATGTAACTTTCTTAAAAAATTTCCCAAAATTTCAAAAAATTTTTTGTACCGTTAAAAGCTCTTAAAAAAAGCTACTTTTTAAAAACCCCCCTAATGTTTAAACTTATCTTCAGTCGTTTCGGGAGATAAAAAATTTTTTTAAACCTCAAAAAAAACAGCATATTATAAAAAAAAAATTAGCTTCTTTTTCATTTATTTTTTTGCTTATAACTTTGTATTGGGGAAACCCCAAAATTTAATAAACTAAATTTTTTTGGGGAAAAAAAAATTATTCAGCAAAAATTTTTCGTATTCCCCCCTTTTTTTACCAAACAAAAATTTATTGAGATATGGCTACAATATCCCATTAGGGGTAAAAAAAAAAAATTTTCCTCACTGCCTAATAACCCATAAAAATTTCATGTCCTAGGACGGGGGAAACAATTAAAAAATTTTTTAGTTAGAGAAGAAAAAAGAAAAAAAAAAATGAACAACGCGCCCCTTTTCCCCCCCTATGAACTTTTTTTTTAAAAAAAATTTTTAAAAACCCTTCAGAGACCTATATGGGGGACAAAATACTCTTTCTATCTCAAATAGGACTTTTTTTATAATTTTTTAAAAAATTTTTAACCCCCCCGGGTTCGAATCAAAAAATTCGCTAAAAACCCCATGGACTTTTCAAATTTTTAAAAAACGGACCCCGGTATCAAAAAAAAAGAACGTAAAAAACACATTCTGTAAAAATTTAAAAAGAAAATCGTTCATAAACAAGGCGGGGGAAAACCGCTTTAAATTTTTTTGTTGCAATTTCAAGGGGGGCCCCCCAATGACGTCGGGGGCCCCCATAAAAAAATCATAGAAATCAAACTTTCAGCGATTAAAGCATGCCCCCTTAAAAATTTTTCATTGCCCTCAAAAATTTTTCAAAAAAAGAAATACTCTTTTTAATACAAAAAATTTTTTAAAACATATAATAAACAAAAACGTGACGTCAATAAATTTTTTTTTCACAAAATGTTTAAAACTTCTAGAGACCTAAAAAACGACCAAATCTCAACTTTCTTTTTTAAAATTTTGAACAGATTTAAAAAAAAATTTAAAAAAAATTTACACCGGGTTTTTCAATTTTTGGGGCCCCCTATAAACCGGGGGATTTTAAAATTTTAAAAAAAACCCCCCACCGGGGAGGCACAACTAAAAAAAAATATACACAACCTAAAAAAAATTTGATAAAAAGGGGGTTTCACAAACAATGGCAAAAACCCCGGGCGAAAAAATTTTTTGGTATCAATTTCGGGGGGTGACGTCAAATAACGCATAGGCTTCTAAAAATTTTTTTTTGAAAAAAAAATTTCAGCTTCTGATTCATTTGTCATTAAATTTTCTTTGGGCCCCCTTTGAAAATTTTTAACAAAAAAAATTTTCTTTTTTAATTTTTAAAAAAAAATTTTCATATAATGACTCACGTGACTCATTTGACATTTATTTTCACAAAAGGGGTTTAAAAAATTCTAGAGACCTAAAATATTTAAATTTAAAAATCAACTTTCTATTTTTAAATGGACAAAAATTTTTTAAGCATTTAAAAAATTTATGCCCTTTGGGTTTTTGAATTTTTGGTTTTGCTATAGAACCAGGGAAAATTTTTGAATTTTAAAAAAAGGGGGAAAAAACCGGGGTCACAACATGAACTTAAAAAAACAAAAACGTAAAAAAATTTTATGAAAATCGGTTCACAAACAATGGCTGTAGACCGCGTAAAAACCCCTTTTTTGCATTTTTTTTAAATGTGACGTCATATGACGTCTTAGGCATATAAAATCGAAATAAAAAAATTTTCCCCAAAATGACTAAAAGTCAAAAAATTTTTTTATCGTCCTAGGAGTTTGCAACATAGAAAAATAACTTTTTGTTAAAAAGAAAAAAAGAATAATAAAAAAAATAATAAGAAGAAAACAAATTTTTTTTCGTGAAAACGAAAAAAAGGGGGTTTTTTTGAAAAAGTTTTAAAAGCAAAAAGCAGGGGTAGAAGTTCATGTAATAACTCACCTCTGTAGTTTTTTATTTTCATGCGGGGAAAAAATTTACATTAAATTTTCCCCCAAATTTGTTTAAAGTTTTCCCCCGTTTTTAAAATTACTTCAAAAAGCAATCCCCTTGGGTTTTTTTTTAATTTTAAAGGTTAAATGACCCCAAAAAAATTTCCCCCCCTTTAATTTTTTTAAAAAAACCCTTTAAATATTTGAAGAAAAACATCAAAAATGGGGGTTTTTAAAACGCGAATACCAAAAAAATTTACTATTTTTTAAAAATTTTTACGCAGGGGACGTTCATAAAAGGGGGGTGAAAATCTTTCTCAAAAGCGCATACTTTTTTTTCAATAACTCTGAATTTTTTATTAGTCTGAACAAAAATGGAAAAAGGCCCCAAATCATTCCCCAAAAAAATTAAAAAATTTAATGTTATGCTTAGACGTCCAAAACAAAATTTTTAAAAAATATTGAAAATCTGCAGAACTGCAAACGGGAAATTTTTTTTAAATTCTATCTCATCCTGAAGTTTTTTAACCCCAAAAAAAAAATTTTTTTATCCTATGTTCGAATCTTTTTCAGCCACAGAATTTTTGGGCTTTCGGAATTTGGGGTTTGCGACAGGAAACCCCCACCTTTTTCAAAGTACCATTTTAAAAATTTTAAGAAAACCCCAAACAAAAAGGGGGCGGGGAGGCGTGAACATCATTGTTCACTAGTTTTAGCTTTTGACGTAAGTGCGTCATACGCTGACAACTTGAAATAAAAATTTTTCCCCACGTGACTAAAAACCCCAAAAAAATTTTTATCGCCAAACCCCATTGCAACATTTTAAAAAAAAGCTTTTTAGTTAAAAAAAGAAAAGAAAAAATAAAAAAAAAAAAGGGGCGTCATATACGTTTTTTTTTCACAAAATTTGGGTTTTACCCCCAAAAAACCCACTTTCTGCCCCAAAAAACAACACCCCATCTAAAAAAAGGGGCTTTTTTAAAAAACTTTTTAAAAATTTGACGTCCTTGTTGGGGAATTTTTTTTTTTTAAAACCGACATGGGGTGTTTTGGGGCCCTTTTTGTTTTTTTGAAAAAGGGGCCCCGGAAACACAATAAAAAATAAAAAAACCCCTTTGGGGGAAAATTTTTTAAAAAAAGGGGCCCCCCTTAATAAGGGGTCTGGCCGGAAAAAAACTTCGTATAAATTTTTTAAAAGGGGCGTCCTATGACGTCATGGGGGTTTTTGATAATCATTAAAAAACGAAAACAGCGCCCTGGATCATTTGTCATTAAATTTTTTTTTCCCCCCTTTTCCCCAAAAATTCAATTTTTTAAAAAAAATCCCCGGGGTTTAAAAATTTAAAAAAAAATTTTCAAAAAGGGGCTTTCCCCTGTGACGTCATATGACTTTTTTTTCCCCCAAAATGTTTAAGACTCCAAGCCCCCATATTCGACCCAATATCATTTTTCCCCACCCAAAAAACCG
Source organism: Solen grandis (assembly GCA_021229015.1). Classification (NCBI taxonomy): domain Eukaryota; kingdom Metazoa; phylum Mollusca; class Bivalvia; order Adapedonta; family Solenidae; genus Solen; species Solen grandis. The sequence goes on from CM037787.1 coordinate 64,861,902, forward strand.
ATTTTAAAAAAATTTTTTTAAAATTTTTCGCCCTTTGGGGTTTGAATGGGGGAAAACGCTAAAAAAACCCTTTGGGGTTTTCCCCAATTTTTTAAAAAGGGGGCCCCGGGGGTGCACAACTAGAATTTAAAAATACACAACTTTTTAAAATTTTGGGGTAAAAAAAGGGGTTTATAAACATGGTGTAACGGGGAAAAAAACCCCTTTTTTGCATTTTTTTAATGTGACGTCATATATCATGGGATAAAAAAAACATAGAAAAAAATTTTTTGCTTTTTAAGCTTTATCTTTAAAAATTTTTTTCCCTTTCCCCTTTGAAAAATTTAAAAAATAGAAATTTCTTGATAATTTTTGAAAAAAAAATTTTCTTTTTAAAAAAGGGCCCCCGTCGTCATCTGACATTTTTTTTCAAAAAAATTTTTTAAAAATTCTATGGGGCCATATACGACTAAAAATCATCTTTCTAATTTAAAAAAGGACCGATTTTATAAAATTTAAAAAAAAAATTTTCACCAAAAGGGTTTGAACCCCTTTGGGTTGGGGTAAAAAAAACCCGGGGCTTTTCGAATTTTAAAAAAAGGACCCCGGGGTGCCAACAAATTAAATTTTTACACAATTTTAAAATTTTAAAGAAAACGGGAAAACCCCAAAAAAGGGGGTGTAGAACCCCGTACAAACTTTTTGGGGATTTTTTTAAATGTGAGGGGCCTTTTGACGTCAGGGGGAATATAAAAATTTTAAAAAAACCCAAAAATTTTCCCCACGGACTAATAAGTCAAAAAAAATTCTTTTCCTAGGAGTATTGCAACATAAAAAAAAAAGCGTTTTTTTGGGGGAAAAAAAAAAGAATAAAAAAAGAAAAAGGGAAAAAACAAAAAAAACCCCCAAAAGGGGCTTCTGCCAAAAGGGGAGAAAGTCCTAATAAACAGTACAACCCAATAGGATTTTTTGCTTTGGGGGAGAAAGTCCAAAAAAAAACCCCAGATGTAATTTTTTTAAAAAGAATATAGGATTTTCTGCAACATCCCCTTTATATAGTATATATAGAAATGACATAAAAGTTTTAAATTTTTCCCCCCCAAATTTTGCAATTTTTTAAACTCCTCTATTTCTATAAAAAAAAGCACAAATTGAAAAATTCTGTGAATTTTTTAAAAAAAATCCCCCCCATATCTTTTTCAAAATTTTTTTTAAAACAACATTTTTTACTAGTCATTTGAAAAATAAAGAAAAATGAAACAGTGGTTTTTTAAAATAAGTTTTTTAACTTCATCAAAACCCCGAATTTCATCACCCAGCTCCGTTGTAACCCCTTTTTTTAATTTTTTCCCCATTAGGAAAAAGATTGAATATTTTTATAGTGCTATATCCTTTCGACACCTGAAAAAAGTTAATCGGGGGTTTTTTGGGGGTTTTGGGGTTTTTTGGGGGGCCGTAAATTTTTTCCTAAATTCCGGAATTTTTGAACTATGGGGGGTATTTTTAGAGGTAACACCCAGCCTCCCCAAAAAAAGCCCCAAAAAAATATCGTTACATAACCCCAAAAATTTTTTTTTTGGCTAAAATGTGGGGGGGGTGTGAATTTTTTTTAAAGGCTTTCAAAAATGCTCGCTAGCTACATAATTTTTTCAAAACTTTTTTTTTTTTTTCTTGTGCCGTTGTACATGATTAACTTCAATGCTTTTTTTGGAAACAGCCCAAAAATTTGAAAAAAAAAACAAAAAAACAACAAAAAAAAAAAAAAATCAAGATATAGCCCATCAATTGCAATTTGTTTTTTTTTTTTTTTTTTTTTTTTTTTTTTTTAAAAAAATCTTTGGGGGCCAAAATTTTTTTTGCTTGGTGACCCCGCGGGGGGCCCTTTTTCCCCTATTTTTGTTTTCCTGTTTAAAAGAAATAATTTAAAACTCCATGTAATTTCTTTTTTTAAACCAAAACCCAAAAAACTTGGTCCTTTTTAAAAACCTTTTAAAAAATTTCCCCCCTTTTTCATGAAAAAATTTTAAAACCCTTTTCTTCAGCCCTTTTTTTGAGAATTGACTTTTTAAAACCCCAAGAAAACCCATATTTTCACAAAATTAGCTTTTTTTTATTTATTTTTTTTTTTCTTATCCCTTTTTATTGCGTAAACCAATTTTTAAAAAAAAAAAAATTTTTGGGGAAACGTCAATTTTTCCCCGCTAAAATTTTTTCCCCCCTATTTTTTAAAAAAATTTTGATATTTTTTTGGGGGTTGGGGAAAATTTAGCATGGGGGGAAATAAAAAATTTCCCCACTTCCTAATAACCCAAAAAAAATTTTTATCGTCCTGGGGCGATTGCAACATATTAAAATAAGCGTTTAGTTAGGAAAAGAAAAGAATAAAAAAATGAAAAACCGACGTCACGTGACGTCGGGGCCCTTTTTTTTTCACAAAATTTTTAAAAAACTCTCAGAAAAACCTTTGACTGACTAAATATCTCTTTTCTAACTCAAAAGGACAGAAAATTTTTTAAAAAAAAAAAAAATTTACGAAAACCTTTTGGGGGGAAAACCCTTTTTTTCGCTATAAACCCCCCGGGCTTTTTTTTAAATTTTTGGGAAAAAAAAAACACCGTATAACAATAAGAAAATTTTAAAAAAAACATTTTTTTGAAAAAAATTTTTTTTAAAATCGGGGGTTTTTAAACCCCAAAAACTTGGGGGGGTACAAACTTTTTTTTTTATAAATTTTTTGTTTTTACGTCATAAGGGCGTCATAGGCATATGAAAATCATAGAAATCAACTTTTCCCGCGATTGAAGCAGTTTCATTAAAAATTTTTTTTTTCCCTTCGACAAAATTTTAACTATTTAAAAAACCCTTTTTTAAAAAATAGAAATCATTACATATAAGACGTCCCCTGACGCCAAAAAACATTTTTTTCACAAAATGTTTAAAACCCCTTTTTGAGACCCCCATACTGACCAAATCTCAACTTTCATCTTAAATAGAAAAGATTTATAAAGCATTTAAAAATTTTTTACCTTTTGGGTTTTTAAACTTTGGGGAAAAACTATAGATCCATGGAGTTTTTTTTAAATTTTTTTTAAACCCCCAAACCCGGGGTCACAACTAGAAAAAAATAACACAATCGTGAAAATTTGATGAAAACGGTTTTTTAAACAATGGGTTTTTGAAACCCCCCGGGGAAAAATTTGTAGCAATTTTCAAAAAGGGGCCCCCCCAAAAACGTCAAGGGTTCTTTAAAAACATTGAAATCAAAATTTTTAGCGTCCCCCCTTTATTTGTCATTTAAAAATTTTTTTTTTCCTTCATAATTTCAACATATAGAAATTTTTTTTGTTAATATTAAAAAAACAAATTTTTAAATAAAAGACGTCAGGCCCCCCCTTTACATTTTTTTTTCAAAAAAAATGTTTAAAAAATTTTTAAACCAAATACCCCCTTAAAAAAACAACCCCTTTTTTTCCCCTTTTTTAGGACAGGGTTTTAAAACATTTAAAAATTTAGGGGGTTGGGGTTCCCCCTCTTGGGGGCGCTATAAACCAAGGACTTTTTTGAATTTTGAAAAAACCCCCGGGGCACAACATGAACTTAATAAAACACAAAAATTTTTAAAATTTGATGAAAATCGGGGTTTTTAAAAATGGCTGAAACCGCGTTTTTAAACTTTTTTTAGCATAAAATTTTTCTGTGACGTCATATTAAAACCCCCGGCCATAGAGAAAACCCTAGAAAAAAAAAAAATTTTTCCCCACTTTTTTAATAATCAAAAAAAATTCCCTCGTCCCAGGGGTTTTTTCCAAAAAGAAAAATAAGCGTTTAGTTTTTTAAAAAAAAAGAATAATAAAAATAATAAAAAAAGAAAAATAAACCAAAACAAAAACCCCAAAAAGGGGGGTTTTTTCTTTAGGCCAAAAAAATCCTAATAATAAACATTTGATGCATTTCTTTTTTTTAAAAAAAAAGAAGGAAAAATTTTGCAACAACTCTTTATAATATATATAAAAAGAAAACAAAAAAATAAAAATTTCCCAAAATTTCAACTTTTTTCTCCTCTATTTCTATATAAAAAAGCACAAAAAAACACATTCTGTGAATTTTAATAAAAGGGCCGCCCATATCCTTCACATGTTTTTTTCATACAACATTTATAAATATGGGCATAAGACATGAAAGAAAAAAAAAAAAAGGGTTCAAATGAAAAAATTTTTTTAAATTCCCTCACACAAGAATTTTTATTTTTCCCCCCGCTCAGTTGTAAAACCTTTTTTTTAAATTTTTAAAAATCATTAGGAAAAAATATTGAATATTTGTATATGCTATAAAAATTTCGACCCTGTAACGGGGAAAAAAAACGTATTTAGCGATTTTGGGGTTTGGGCTTCCCCCGTTTTGCCCCCAAATTTTCCCAAAATTTGAACTATGGTGATATTTTTAGAGGTAACATCCCCCCACAAAAAAAATGAAAAAAAAATCGTTAGCAAAAAAAATGCAGTTTTTTGAATTCAAAATGGGGCGCGTGGGGGTTTTTTAAGGGGGGCAAACGCTCGCTACTACATATTTTTTCAAATACGATTTTTTCTTGTGCCGTTGTAAAAAGATTAACCCCTTTTTTGCTTTTTTTTGGAAAAAAAGGCCCCAAAAATTCCACAAAAAAAAACAACAACAAAAAAAAAAAAAAAAACAAGATATACCCATAAAAATTTCAATTTGTTTTTTTTTTTTTTTTTTTTTTTTTTTTTAATTTTTTTCAAAAAATTTTTTGTTTGGGGGACCCCGCGCGTGCCCTTTTTCCCAAAAATTTTTTTGATGTTTTATTAAAAAAAAAACCCCTTTTTCTCCTGTAACTTTCTTTTTTTTAAATCCAATTTTCAATAAACTTGGTACCGTTGGGAAAACTCTTAAACATGCTAAATTTTACATGCTAAGAAAAAAATTTTTCTTCAGCGTTTTTTTTGAGATATTGACTGTTAAACCCCAAAAAACACAAAAAAATCAGCAAAATTTTTTTATTTCTTTTAAAATTTTTTTTGCTTAAAAAATTTGGGGTTTTTCGAAAAAACCCAATTTTTTAAATTTTTAAAATTTTTTTAAAGGGAAAATTTTTCAGCTAAAATTTTTGTATTAAAAACATTATTTACAAAAATCAAAATTTTTTGAGAAAAAGGCTACAAAAAAAAAAAATGGTGAAATAAAAAAATTTCCCCACGGGGGCCCAAAACCCCAAAAAAATTTTTATCGTCCAGGACTATTGCAACATTTTTAAAAAAAGCGTTTTTTTTTGGAAGAAAAAAAGAAAATAAAAAAACAACTGTTTTTACGGGGGCTCAAAAAAAAGTTTTTTTTTTCAAAAAAAGGGTTTAAAGCCCCCTAAAACCCCAAAGGGGCTAAATATCTCTTTTTTATCTCAAATGGGGAAAAAATTTATAAGCTTTTAAAAAAATTTTCGCCCCTTTGGGGTTAAAAACTTGAATTCGCTAAAAAACCAGGGGGCTTTTCGAATTTTAAAAAAAGGACACCTAAACACAATAAGAACGTAATATACACATTCGGGAAAAATTTTTTATAAAAATTTGGGTTTTTTAAAAAAGGGGGGTCTGGACCGCGAAAAAATTTTTTGTTGCAAATTTCCCCAAATTTTTGACGTCAAATGACGTCATGGGGAATAAAAATCATAAAAAACCCCAAATTTCACGATTGAACAAGTGTCTTTAAATTTTTTTATTCCCCCTTTGCCCAAAATTTTAAATATAAAAATTTCCTTTGGGTTTAAAACAAAAAAACTTTCCCCCAAAAAAGACTCACGTAAAAGTCATATGATTTTTTTTAAAAAAATTTTTAAAACTTCTAGAGCCCAAAAATACTGACCAAATCCAACTTTCTATTTTTAAAAAGAACAGATTTTAAAAAGCTTTTTAAAAATTTTTACGCCCCGGTTCGAACTTGGAATCGCTATAGACCATGGATTTTTTTTAAAAATTTTTTTAAAAAAAAGCCCCGGGGGTCCCCAACTAGAATTTTAAAAAACACAATCTTTAAAAATTTTTATAAAAAATTTTTTAAAAACCCAAAAGGCTGTAGCCCCCGTAAAAACTTTTGTAGTCAATTCAAAGTGCCCCATAGACGTCATAGGCCCCCGAAAACCCTTTGGGGAAAAAAAAAATTTTAGCTGGGGTTCATTTGCCCTTAAATTTTCATTTCCTTTCGAAAATTTTCCCCCCAAATAAAAAATTTTCCCTTTTTAATATTAGAAATTAACATATAATGATTTTACGTGAAATTCCCTTTTTTTATTTATTTTCACAAAATGGGGTTTTAAAAATTCTAGAGACCTATAACTGATTTTTAAAAAAAAAAAATTTTTTATCTTAAATAGGACCAAATTTTTTTAAAAAAAAATTTAAAAAATTTTTTTCCTTGTTCGAATCTTGGATTCGCTATAGAACCATGGGGGTTTTTGAATTTTTTTAAAAAGGGGGGAAAACCCGGGGGGGGACAAAATGAACTTAATATACACAATCTTGAAAAAATTTTTTTTAAAATCGGTTCACAAACAATGGCTGTAACCGCGTACAAACTTTTTTTGCAAAAATTTTTTCTGTGAACATTGACTTTCCCCCAAAGGGGGATGAAAAAACCTGAAACAAAAATTTTCCACGTGACTAATAAGTCCCCCAAAAATCATCGTCCTAGGGGGAAAATTTTTAAAAAAAGAAAAATAACGTTTAGGTTTGGAAGAAAAAAAGAATAATAATAAAAATAAAAAAAAAAGAAAAACCCCGTACAAACCCAATAGGGGGTTTTTTGCTTTGGGGGAAAAGGGGGAAAAAAAAACACTAGGTCAATTTTTTTTTAAAAAAGAAAAAATTTCGCAACATCTCTTTATAAATATATATAAAGAGGGGGAAAAAGATAATTTGTCCAAATTGCAAAATTTTTATCTCCTCAAATTTTTTTTATAAAATAGCACAAATGAACACAATTTTTTGAATTTTTTTAAAAAGTCCGCCCCCTACTTTGGGGGATGTATTTCATACAACATTTATACAAAGTCAAAAAGAAAAGAAAAAAAAAATGAAACAGTGTTCAAATTTAAAATTTCTAACTTCCTCAAACAAAGAAAAATTTTTTAAAAAAATCCACTTTTTTTTAACCTTGTTTAATTTTAAAAATCATTAGGAAAAAATTTAAAAAATTTTTAAAGTGCTATATCCTTTCGACACCTGTAAAAAAAGTTTAAAAAAATTTAGGGGATTTTGGCGTGTTTTTGGGTTTTCCCCCGTTTTTCCAAAAATTTCCCGGGAAAATTTTCCCCCCCCAAGGTAATTTGGAGGGAAAATCCCCGCCACAAACTGATGCAATATGAATAACGTTTTGCAAAACAAAGCAGTTTTTAGAGGTTTTAAAATGTGGGGGGGGCGTGTTTTTTTTTTCAAGGGGGGGCCAAAAAGGGCCCCCTACAAGGTTTGGGGGAAAAAGGATTTTTGGGCTTTTTCCGTTGTACATGAAATTTTAACTTCAATGCTTTTTTTTGGAAACAGTCAAATTCGAAAAAAAACCCCAAAACAACAAAAAAAAAAAAAAATCAAGAAAAAGCCCATAAAAACAATTTGTTTTTTTTTTTTTTTTTTTTTTTTTTTTTTAAAAATCGTTGGGCAACATTTTTTGCTTTTCCCCCCCGCGCGTGACCTTTTCCATATTTTTTTTGATGCATGATTATGAAATATTTTAAACTCCATTAACTTTTTTAAATAAAAACCCCAAAATTTTTAAAAATTTGGGGACCTTTTTAAAAACCTTAAAACTTTTAAAAAATTTTTTAAAAATTTTCAAAAATGAAAAAACTTACTTCATCTTTTTTGAGATATTGACTTTTAAAAACCCCAAGAAAACACCTTTTTTCAGAAAAAATTAGCTTCATTTCATTTTTTTTTTTTTCTTATAACTTTTTATTGCGAAACCCAAATTTTTAAATTTTAAAATAAATATTTTTGGGAAAAAGAAATTTTTTTTCAGCTATAATTGGGGATTCATACAAAATTTTAAAAAAAAATCGATATTTTTTGAAAAAAGGGGTACATATATGCAAAAAGGGTTAAATAAAAAATTTTCCCACTGCTAAAAAACCCCAAAAAAATTTAAAACGCCCAGGACTATTGCAAAAAAATAAAAAGCGTTTATTTTTGGAAGAAGAAAAGAAAAAAAAAAATGAAAAAATGACTCACGTGCGCCCCTATACGTTTTTTTTCACAAAAGGGTTTTTAAAACCTCAGAGCCCCATATACGACTAAATACCCTTTTTTCCCAACTCAAATAGGACAGTTTTAAAGCATTTAAAAATTTACGACCTTGGTTCAAATTTTTGAATTCGTTTTTAAAAACCGGGGGGTTTTTTGAATTTTGAAAAAGGGGGCCCCGGGGATACACAATAAAAAAAGTAAAAAAACACTTTCCCCCGTGAAAATTGATAAAAATGGGTTTTTATAAACAAGGGGGTCTGGACCGCGTACAAACTTTTTTTTCATTTTTTCCCCAAAAATGTGACGTCATAAGACTCATAGGCATAAAAAAAACAAAGAAATCAAATTTTTACAAAATTTAACAGTGTCATTAAATTTTTTTTTCCCTTTTGAAAAACAACATAAAGAAAAACTCTTGTTAAAACTAGAAAATACATTATCAATAATGACTCACGTGACGTCCCTTTTTATTTTTTTTTCAAAAAGTTAAAACTTTTTTAAAACCTATAACTGACCAAATCTCCCAAAAATTTTATCTTAAATAGAACAAAATTTAAAAAACATTTAAAAATTTACGACCTTTTGGGCGAATCTTGGAATCGCAAAAAATCCATGGAGTTTTCAATTTTGAAAAAAAAACACCCCGGGGGGGGGAACTAAACTTAATAAACACAATCTGGAAAAAAATTTTTTTAAAAACGGGGTTTTTAAACAATGGCTTAACCGCGTACAACTTTTTTTAGTCCTTTCAAATGTACGTCATTGACGTCAAAGGGTTCGAAAATCATTAAATCAAAAAATTTTGGGGGGGGGCTTTGGGGGGGCATTTGTTTTTTTAAAAATTTTTTTTTTTTTCCTTCGATAATTTTAACATAAAAATATTCTTGTTAATATTAAAAATACATTATCAAAATGACGTCACGTGACTCATTTGAAAAATTTTTTTCACAAAATTGGGGTTTTAAAAAAACCAAAAAACCAAAATTTTTTTATTAAATATCACTTTCTATCTAAATAGGACAGATTTTATAAGCATTTTTAAAAAATTTTTTACCTTGGTTCGAATCTTTGGGGGCGCTAAAAGAACCTGGACCCCTTTTTTAAATTTTTAAAAAGGGGCACCGGGGTGCACCAAAAAGGGGAATTAAAAAACACAATCTTGAAAATTTGATGGAAAAAACGTTCCCAAAAAATGGCTGAAAACCGCGTACAAACTTTTTTAAAAAAAATTTTCAACTGGACTTTATATACGTCAAAGGCATATGAAAATCAAAGAAAAAAAAATTTCCCCCCACGTTTACTAATAAGTCAAAAAAATTCTCGTCCAAAAGGGGGATTGCAACATAGAAAAAATAAGCGTTTGTTTAAAAGGAAAAAAAAAAAAATAAAATTTAAAAGATTTCAAATTTTTTTTTTACGAATGATAGGACTTTTTTTTCTAACCTTTTTAAAAAAATTTAAAATTTAAAAAACCCTTAGAAAGAATATATATTAAAATTTTTTCCCACCTTTTAAAAAGTTTTTTTCCCCCGGACTTCTTTTAGTTTTGACGTCCCCCTGACGGGGGAAAGGGGTTTGGGGGGAAAATTCTTCTGTTCAAAAACCAAACTTTTCTGGTCATAACCGGGGGTTTTTTTATTAAAAAGAACAACCCATCATGTTGAAATCATTGCCCTAAAATGAAAATTAAAAGTATGCTTATGACGTTTATAAAGACGTCCTATGACGCACGACTAAAAAAATTTTGGGAAAATTTTGCAAACGGGGGAAAGTGTAAGTTTCAACCCCTTTTTTTTTTTCATTTTGAAGCCCCCTTTTAAACCTAAAAAAAAATTTTTTCGGTCCCCCCGTTCGAATCTTTTTTTCCACAAAACCCTTTTTTAAAATTTGGGGAAAACGGGAACTGACAGATAAGCACACCTAAGTTCCAAGATGTACCATCTGTGAAAATTTTTTGAAAATCCAAAACCCAAAAAAAGGGGGGCTGTAGAGCGTGGAAAAACCATTTTCACTATTTTTTTAAAAATGACGTCAAATTTACTCATAGGGTTTCTGAAGATGCCTTGTTTTTTAAAAAGCATACTTTTTTTTTCCCTAACTCTGAAATTTCATTATTCGAACAACTGGCATCATGTCGAAAACATTGCCCTAAAAAAAAAATTTAAAAAATGCTTATACCCATAAGTCATAAGACGTCAGGGGAAACAAAAAAATTTTGAAATTTTGCAGTACGCAAACTGGTAAGTTTCAACTTTCTATCTCACCCCAAAACCTTTAATCCAAAATGAAATTTTCGGTCCAAATTTTTTTTAATCTTATTTCAGCCCAAATTTTGGTTTTGGGAAATTTTTTGGGTTTCGGGGCGGGGTAGAAACCCCCTTTTTTTTTAAGATGTACAACTGTGAAAATTTGAAGAAAACCGACTAAAAAAAGGGGTTAACGAAAAACCCCCATTTTTCACTTTTTTTTTGCGGGGACGCAGGGGCTCATGGGGTGCTGAAATCATTGAAAAAAAAAATTTTCCCCCCACATCACTAATAACCCATAAAAATTTCATGGTCCTAGACTTTGCAACCTATTAAAATAAGGTTAATTAGGAAGAAGAAAAGAATAATAATATAAAAAAAAGGGGGGGCCCCGTGGGCGTCAAATGACTTTATTTTCACATTTAAAAAAATTTTTCAAAAACCCCCCAAACCCACTAACCGACAAAATTTCAACTTTTTAACTCAAATAGGACATTTTTTTTTTAAGGGGGTTTTAAAAAAATTTCGTCCTTGGTTCGAACTTGGGTCCCCCAAAAATCTTTTGGCCCCTTTTTTTTTTTTGGGAAAAAAGGGGGCAAAGGGGGACCAAAAAGAACGTAATAAAAAACATTCGTAAAACTTTTTTTAAAAAAAAGGGGCCCCCCAAAAAAAGGCTCTTGGGCCGTGTCCCCAAACCTTTTTTTTTCAATTCAAAGTGACTCATATGGGGGGGCAAAGGCTTCTGAAAATCAAATTTTTAAACGAAATTTCAGCATCTGAATCAAAATTTTTTATTAAAATTTTTATTTTTAAAAACGACAATTTTTTTCATATAAAATACTCTTATTTAAAAATTTTTTAAAAAAATTATCAAAAAAATTTTTGGCAATTTACTCCCCCTGGCCCCTTTTTTTTTCACAAAATGTTTTTAAAAATCCCAAGGCCTTAAACACTGACCCCCCCAAAACACTTTTCATCTCAAATAAAAAAAATTTTTTTAAAATTTAAAATTTAAAAAAACCTTTTGGTTTTTTTCTTTAATTCGCTATGAAACCCCCCGGGCTTTTCGATTTTTTTTAAAAAGGGGGGCCGAGAAAGCAAAAACAAAAAATTTTAAAAAACAAAATCGGAAAAAATTTTTTGAAAATCCCGGGGTTTTTTTTAAAAAAAAGGTTTTTAAACCCCGACCAAAATTTTTTTTCTATTTCAAGTGTGACGGAATTGACTCCAAGGGATATGAAAAACATAGAAAACAAAAATTTTTATCCTTTTTTGCATTGTCCCTTAAATTTTTATTGGGCCCCCTTTTTCAAAAATTTTTTCATATAGAAATATTATTTTTAATATTAGGGGAAAAAAATTTTCAAAAAATTTACGCCAGTGACCCCCCCTATGACCTTTAATTTTTTTTAAAAAGTTTAAAACTTTTTTTAAAAACCAAAAACTGACTTAAAAAACAACTTTCTATCTTTTTAAAAAAGGGCAGATTTTTTAAAAGCCTTTAAAAAAAATTTTTTACCTTGGTTCGAATCTTGGGGCCCCTATAGAACCATGGACTTTTGAATTTTGGGGGAAAAGGACACAAAGGGTTCACAAAATAGAGCCTAACATACACATTTTTGGGGGGAAAATTTTTTGAAAATCGTCCAGAAAGGGAAAGGGTGGGGGGGCCGCGTACAAACTTTTTCACCTGACGCCCCATCTGACGGGAAATGACGTCGTATAATATAAAATTTATTTTTTTCCCGAAACTCATGGGGTTTTTTAAAATAAGCCATAAAATTTTCATTTGGGGTTTTTTATCAATGGCAACACCTCGAAATTAACACAAAAATAAGAGGAAGAAAAAAAAAAATAAAAGAAGAAGAAAATAAAAAAACAGCAAACCCAAAAGAATTTCTGCCCCGTAGGGGGGGAAAACCCCCTAATAATTTTAAAAAGAAGAATAAACATACAAACCCAAAAGGACTTTCGCTTTAGGCAGAAAGTCCTAATAATAAAAAACTAATGGGCATTCTTTAAAAAGAAAGATAGGACTTTCCCGCAACATCTGTTTTTTTATAGTATATATAGAAGATGACATAATAGATAATCTTTCCAAATTGCAACTTTCTATCTCCTCTTTTTTATATAAAAAAGCAAAAAATAAACCCCTTCCCTTAAATTTTTAATAAAATCCGCCCATATCTTGCACAGTAGTTTACATACAACTTTTATACAATGTCATATGACAGGAAAGAAAAATGAAACAGTGTTCAAATGTAATTTTTCTAACTTTCATCACCATAGAATTTCATCACTCCAGCTCAGTTGAAACCCTTTGGTTTTTTTTAGCCCCTTTGGGAAAGAAGTATTGAATTTTTGTAAGTGCTATACCCTTTTCGACCCCCTGAAACGAAATTTTAATCGTATTTACGTTTTTGGGGGTTTTTGGGGTTTTCCGTATTTTGCCAAAAAATTTCCTGAATTTCAAACTAGGGTTATAATTTGAGAGGTAACATCCCACCTACAAACAAAGCAATATAAATACCGTTAGCAAACAATGCTTTTTTAGAGGGGTCTAAAATGTGGGCTGCGGGGGAAATTTTTTCAAGGTTTTGCAAACTGCTCGCTACTACATGGGTTTTGCAATAGGGTTTTTTTGTTTTGTCCCCTTTGTACATGTTTTAAAACTTCAATGTTTTTTTTTGGGAAAACAGCCCAACATTCGAAAAAAAACCAACAACAAAAAAAAAAAAAAAAAAAACCCAAGATATACCCCCCATAAATTTGCAATTTGATTTTTTTTTTTTTTTTTTTTTTTTTTTTTAAAGTCGTTTTGCGCAACATTTTAGTTTTGGTGCCCCCTTTCGCGTGCCCTTTTCCATTTTTTTTATAAATGCATGTTTAAATGAAATATCTTATTCCCCCATGTAACTTTCTTATTTTAAATTTCCAAATTTTTAAATAAACTTGGTACCGTTAGAAAGCTCTTAAAACATGTTTACTTTTTACATGCATAATGAATAAACTTATTTTCATTCTTTTTCGGGAGATATTGACGGGAAAAACCTCAAGAAAACAGCATTTTATCAGAAAAAATTAGCTTCATTTAAATTTATTTTTTTTGTTTAAAAATTTTTGTATTGCGAAAAACCTTTTTAATAAACTAAATATTTTTGGGAAACGTAAATTATTCACTATAATTCGTTTTCATACATAATTTAAAAAAATCGATATTTTTTGAGATAGGGCTAAAAAAAGGGCCGTAGGGGTGAAAAAAAAATTTCCTCACTGCCTAAAAACCCCCAAAAAAATTTCCCATCGTCCTGGGGACTTTTTGCAACATTTTAAAAAATAACGTTTAGTTTTGGAAAAAAAGAAAATAAAAAAAGAACAACTGCGTCACGTGACGTCCCTAGACGTTTTTTCAAAAAAATGTTTAAGACTCTCAAAAAAAGAACCCATATACTGACCCAAATTTAACTCTTTTCAAACTCAAAAAGGACAGATTTTATAAGCATTTAAAAAATTTAAAACCTTGGTTCGAATCTTAAAATTTGGGTATAAAACCATGGACTTTTTTTGAATTTTGAAAAAAGGAAAACCGGGATACAAAAATAAGAACGTAATATACACATTCTGTTAAAATTTGATGAAAATCGGTTCCCTAAACAATGGGGTCTGACCGCGTACAAACTTTTTTTGCATATTTTTAAGTGTGAAAGTCATATGACGTCATAGCATAAAGAAAAACATAGAAATCAAAAATTTCAGCGATTTAAGCATGTGTCATTAAATTTCATTGCCCTTCCGGGCCCAATTTTTTAAAAATATAGAAAAAACCTTGTTAATACTAAAAACATTATCATATAATGACTCACGTACGTATAGACATTTTTTTCACAAAATTTTTTAAAAATTTTAAAAACCAATTTCTTTACCAAATCTCAAATTTTTAAACTTAAATTAAACAATTTTTTTTAAGCCCTTTAAAAATTTACGACCTTGGTTTTTGAATCCTTTGGGAACGGGTATGATCCATGGAGTTTTTAAAATTTTAAAAAAAAGACCCCCGGGGTGCACAACTAGAACTTTAAAATACACAACTGTGAAAATTTGATGAAAATCGGTTCCAAACAATGGCTGTAGACCGCGTACAAGCTTTTTTTAGTCAATTTTTAAATGTGACGTTTATAAAGACTCATAGGGGTTCTAAAATCATTGAAATCAAAATTTCAGCGTCCCGATTCATTTGTCATTAAAATTTTTTTTGTCCTTCGAAAATTTTTCAACTTTTAGAAATAAATTTTTGTTAATATTAGAAATACATTATCAAATAAACCCTCACGTGAGTCATTTGACAAATTTTTTTTCACAAAAGGTTTTTAAAAATTCTTTGAGACCTATTTACTGAAATTTAAAAAAAACAACTTTTTATCTTAAAAAGGACAGATTTTTTTAAACATTTTAAAAAATTTTTGACCCGGTTGAACTTGGATTCGCTAAGAACCATGGACTTTCGAATTTTGAAAAAGGGACACCGGGATGGGACAACATGAATTAATAACCAATCTGTGAAAATTTTATGAAAAAACGGTTTACAAAACAATGGCTGTAGACCGGTACAAAAAATTTTTTAGCTATTTCAACTGTGACGTCAAAAATGACGCAAAGGCATTTGAAAATCATAGAAATCAAAAATTTTCCCCACGTGACTAATAAGCATAAAAAAATTTATCGTCCCCAAGGTATTGCAACATAGAAAAAAAGCGTTTAGTTTTTGGAAGAAAAAAAGAAAAATAATAAATAATTTCATTCGTTGAAACGAAAGAAAGGACTTTCTGCCCAACAATTTAAAAATTTTTACGAAAAAATCCGTTAAAAAAAGAATATATATTAAATTCTTTTACCCCTTTTACCTTTTTTTTTCCTAGGGGCTTCTTTTTAGATCGGGCTCACCTGACGTCAAAGGGGCTGGGAAAAAATTTTTCGTTCAAAAGCGCATACTTAACTGTCATAAATCTTTTAATTTTTTTATTTTTTCTGAACAAATGCCATCATGGAAATCCCTTTGGCCCCAAAAAATGAAAATTAAGAAATAAGGAAACCCCTTTAAGACTCCAAAATTACGTCCTAATGAAAGTCCCCGACTTTAAATATATTTTAGAACCCCAGAATGCAAAAAATGTGTAAGTTTCAACTTTCTATCTTTATTTTGAAGCTCTTAAAACCTAAAAAGAAATTTTCCCGGGCCTATGTTTTGAATCTTATTTCAGCCACCAGAACTTTGGTATTTCGGAATTTTTGGTAAGCTGACAGGGTATGCAACAACCCAATTCCAAGATGTACCAAACTGGGGAAAATTTGAAGAAAAACCAACCTTTAAAAAACGGCTGTAGACGTGCCCCCCCATTTTTCCCCTATTTTTAACTGGGACGTCCCCAAAAGACTCATAGGGTGCTGAAGATGCTCCTTGGGTTTAAAAGGGGCATACTTTTACTACATAACTCTGAAAAATTTTTATTATTCTGAACAATGCCTCATGTTTAAATCAATTTCCCCAAAATAAAAATTTAAAGTATGCTTAAAAGACGTCCCCATTACGCAAAGAAAGTCAGGAATCAAAATTATGTAAAATTCTGCAG
>CM037787.1:64878099-64905637 GCA_021229015.1 Solen grandis
GTGGTGTGTGTGTTTTGTGTTGCGCGAACGGGGACTCTGTGTGTGTGTGTGTGTGTTGGTATATCACGTGTGTGTGTGTTGCTTGTAAATTCTGGTCTTACCCCCACCATGAGTTCGAATCTTGCTTGGGATATTGGTTTACCCATTATTCAAATTGTTCCCCCTTCCTATTTGACCATGGATACCTCTGTCTGTATTGGTGTGTGGTAGAGTCCGCAATTACTAGTGTTATGTGTGCTTGTTACCTCACATTTTTAAATATAATACTAACATTCAATGATATCAGTGTTATTCACACATTTTTTTGTCGAGTCAACCATTTGCCAATATATTGCCAAAGCAACCTGTTTCTTGATACTATGCACAGGAAAAAACACTTAGAATGATTATCAAAATCAGTTTATCAATATGCTTTAAAACAAAGCATTATTATAATGATAGATAGACTGGGAAATAATCTTACTAATCAGCAATTACAAATGCTCGAAGTACTACTCCAACCCAAAAATCCGTTAGTACAATACCTTGTATTCATCAATATTCAAAATGTTATAGTAAGTTCATGTCCAACCCAGGATCATGAGTTTAAATATGGTTATTCAAAAATATTCAAAATTAATAGTAAGTTCATGCTTAAAGTATGGTCCAACCCAGGATCCATTAGTGTCAATAAAGTATATTCAGCAATAGACTTAATATTATGGTAAGCCTTTATTGTGTGCATATTGATTTTTAGGTCACCTGAGCTTAGCTAAGAAGGATGATGATGAAGTGCTGTCCAGTTCTGCTAGAAAAGGACGTGTGATGTCCCCCGGGGTGATGCTACTGCTATACCCTACTTCCCGGCCGCACCACTCTCTGTGGCAGCGAGGATCCATCACAGTCTATAGCTGGAGGTATACTATATTGTTAATGAATCCATGTCTTCCTGAAATTGTATTGACTTTGACTTCAAGCCAATGTGATTACCTATACAATAGATATAGATACCCCTGTATGTATGTGTCATGTTGACAAGATAAGCACCCCAGTGTGAGTGTTTATATTAAGTCCCATACATAACTGTGAACTAGTGGTTACTTAGGGTTGCTTGTAAATTCTGGGTCTTACACCACCATGAGTTTGAATCTTGCTTGGGATTGTATATTGGTTTACTCCATGGTTCAAATTGCCACCTTCCTAGTTGACCATGGATCCTCTGTCTCTAAAAGTGTATAAGTACATGTAAAGCACAGGTCTGTATCTCCAAGGTCAAGGTTCAAGTGTAAAAAAAGGGGGTAAATTTTTTTGGTTTCTGCTCCCTGGCTTTATCATTTCCTTGGGGGATTTAATAATACAGTGCTTTATCTACAAATTGTCTTCATGAGTCCATGGACTCACTGTCTTAAAAAATGGTTCATCCCATAGCATAAATTTTGTATCTGATTTTTCCAAAATAATTGGTATGCTCTTGTTACTTGATAATCTCTAGGTCAAATTCCATAATGGGGCCATGTCTGCCCAAGGTCAGGGTTGTGTTGGCTTAGACAAGGCACTTTTTTGGCTTGAATCAATTAAACAACTGAAATATCATTGAATTTAAATTAATGTTGCTTTTTAGTCACCTGAGCATAGCTCAGGGTGAGCTTTTGGGACACTTGATTGACCGTCGTCCGTCAACGTTCTAATGTTTACACACTAGAGGCCTAATTTTGATCCAATTTTCCTCAAACTTGGCCCAGAATGTTTTTTTTGATGATATTTTTGACATTGTTTGCCTTAGGTCAAAATTATTTTGGGTCAGAGTTGACAAAATATTGTCAGTTTAAAAAAAGGACCTTTAGCAAAGAGCGAGGCCATTTAGCTTTATGGGTTCTGGGCCATGTGAAAAATTTTGTTGTCAGTTTCAGGGTAACATTAATTTATCAGTAACTAACTTTTAAGCCTCTTTTCATACCATGATGTCGGTAGTGAGATCGGGAACAATCAGGGGTACAAGTGTAAACTCTACATGTGACAAATGTAATTAACCTGGATGAAATTGCATTTTATGATCCAGAGGTATAAATATTAAAAATATCCAAAATTTCTGGCAAGCAATTGCTGTAGCTCTGCCCGAAAAGATTAGCAATGACATTTCGCTCTATCCGCATTTACCATAGGAGCGAATTGGATGAAACTTGGCAGGGATGATCTATGGATTGCCTTCACAAAAGTTGCTGAAATTAAATTGATCCCTGAGAACTCTTGATTGCCATGGCGCGAAAGAAAAAAATATGAAAACTTTAAAAATATTCCTCCAAAATACTGGCCCGATTTCAAAATAAATTGGTACAGGTGTTCCTTGGGGGTAGCTATACAAATATTGTTAATTCCAATCTGTAAACTAAAAAATGGCTGCTAGGGCTGGGGGTTATTTTCCTTATATGTATATAGGAAAAACTTAAAAGAACATCTCTGAAACCATGGACAGAATTTGATAAAATTCAGCAGGATGTTCCTTAAGAGCGATGATACTCAGTTGAACGATTTGAGGCCATTGGGCCTCTTGTTTTTGTTATTAATGTCATACAGAAGATCCAATAAAAACCTTTATTCATTATTGTATCTGTTTGTAATGTACCTCTATCTGCATTACTGTTTTTATGGGATTAATATTCTAGTGTGCTTGTGTACCTCATTCTTCACAGTACATGTACAGTCAATGTCTATGGCACCTTTAGTTACATAGTGCACTTGCTAACCACAGTAACTGAATGGAAAATCTTTTCTTGGTTCATTCCTTAATGGGTCTTTAATGTTAAATATTGTTTTATTTTCAGAATCTGTGTCAGTGAAGATTTTGATGACACTGATAATGACCCAAACTACAGATTAGAGTCTGATTATGTCTCTGACTCATCTTCTGATTTATCTGTTATTCAGCCAACAGTTTTTCCGGAACTATCTAAAGGCTTAGATAATGAAGTTACCTCAAGCACTGATGGTTGCTCCAAGGATTTGTCCAAAAACACGAATAACAAAAATGGGAGAAATGGGATAAGATGCAGTATTGCCTCTTCTGTGAGAATGGGTTCACAAACATAGAAAACCCTTACCCCAAAAAACAAAAAATGAGAATCAAGTGCCCAAAAAATACTAAGATTTCCACTGAAATCCAAGGAGAACATATTGAACTCACCCGCATAAGGAATGCTGGAACTTCAAACATAATGTAAGAGTTTTAAAGGAAAGGGGGAGGTGAACTTGTTGTCATATCCAGACAATCAGATAATTCAGATTCAGGTGACTATCTTCCATGTGAGGATTGGGCTGGTTTTTTTTGCGAGAAAGTCTTTTTGGGGACACAGGGAAAGGGGTGCCCATTGGCGACAGGGAAGCAAAAAAACTAGAAGAGTACAAGCAGAGCAGCGCTACTCTTACCTGCTGCCAGCTACATAAGCAAAGGACTGAAAGAGAACATCTTTGGAGAATGGCTAGAGATGAAGTGACTATTGCAGCACGCAATGATCCAATAATTCTGAAAATTGGAGAGAAACTGTATCAGAAACACGGACATTTAACACATCTATACTCTACATTAGTCAAAAAATGAGGGAATTGGGCGGTTTTTGATATGCTCCAGAACACAAGATTCAAGTATCACTTGTTTAAATGACATACTACGTCCTGAAAAGTTTCCTGTTGCAGTAATGGCTACAAAGGGTTTTGTGTAAGTTCAACGATGTGACAAATAGTTATGCAAAACCTTCGTTAGCTCTCAAGTTAGGGGCACCTCCCCTGAAAAAATGTGCAAAAGTGGCAAAGTCTGAAGCCTTGATACATGTTGATGTAGAGCAAGGAAAGCAACCCGACAATTTCCTTACTTTGTGCAAAGGGACGAATGGTCTGATGAAGTATCAAGTTCGGCTTTGCAAACACTTGCTAAAAACAAAATGAATAAAGGGCATTTGTTGCCATTGTCAGAGGAGTAATGAAACTCAATAAACATTTTGACCTGAAACTGAGTCTCTATTGAAAACCCTTAGTGAGCGCTTTAACAAAAATGAATGGGAATTGCTGAACCCAAATAAACTAGCACAGGTTGTCATGTTTAATCCAGGAGAGGGGGGGAAACCCAAAGAATGTTGGTCAGTGCTTAACAGAACACAACAGAGCAAACGGTGTCCAACAGAAGTTACAGAATCTCTAAGTGCTACGGAAAAAATCCTTCTCAAAAACCATGTCAAGAGTGGAAATAAGGGGCAAGAGGGGACGCACTGTACAGTTCTACTGACCAGAGAGCCAGGGTGTATTTATTCCTTTGAGATGGAGAGATGCAGCAGGTGTTGCCAAAGACAATGGATATGTGTTTCCTAAGCCCACTGTGGTTCTTAGAATCACTGAGGGGCTCAGATGTCTAAGAAATTTTTCACAGGCAGCAGGTTTGACTTGTCCAGAACTGATAACAAGCACAAGATTCGAAAGCACATAGCCATATAAGTTTAAACAAAAATGCTGGACATTATGGCCAGCTTTATGGCCATGATATAGCATACATAGATCGTTTTATAGGCTTCCCAGGAAACACTAAGGTTGCTAGGATGGGGCGCCTGCTGACGGCCTTTAACAATGGTACTGTTGGCCAGTACAGTGGCAAGTCATTGGATGATATTCAAGTGGATGAAAGTAAGTAAATGTTTAAGGCGAATGTGTTGTTGTTTGTGTCAAACTAATATGCATTAATTTATATGAAAAACAAAACAATTATATACAGTTTTAAATACTTTTAATGCTGTTTATCACTTTCAGGTACACATTTTTAAACCCTGTTAGTCATTCCATCGCAAAACTGAATCATACAAAAACTTAAAGTACTGCAAATATTTTTCATGAAACTAATGTTCTGGTACTATAATGGGCAATATAGATGTCTTTTTAGCTCACCTGACACAAAGTGCTCAGGTTAAGCTATTAGTATCGCCCTCTGTCCTTCGTACATGGGTCGTCCCTCGTCAACAATTTGCTTTAACAGACATCTCCTCTGAAACCCCTTGGCAGGAATGATCTATGTAGGGGGACGCCTTCACAAAAGTTGCTAAGATAAACTTGATCCATGCAGAACTCTGGTTGCCATGGCAAATGAAAGAAAATTTAAATGAAAACTTTAAATTCTTCATCTTCAAAACTACTGGCCAGATTGGAATATAATTTGGTACAGATTTTCCTTGGGTGACCCTCTACCAAAGTTGCTAAAATTATTCCTATCCGTCAAAAAAACATGGCTGCCAGTGACGTGGCTTATTTGCATTTTTGTCTAGGGGAAACACTTTAAATGACATCTTATCCAAAACCCTGGGCAGAATTGGATGAAACTTAGCAGGTATGATCTACAAGACAGCCTTCAAAAAAGTTGCTAAACTAAACTTGATCCATGTGAATTTGGGTTGCCATGGCAATGGAAATTAAATATAATGAAAACTTTGAAAATCTCCTTCAAACTGAATATAATTTGGTACAGATGTTCCTTGGTTATATAGCACATTATAAGGGCTTTGCGATGAGAGCAAAGTTATTCAGGTGAGCGATTTAGGGCCATAATGGCCTTCTTGTTTATTTATAGCAATATCAAGATTTTTTTGTATGTATTTTTTAAAAATATATAAAATCATCACTGAGAGTGTTTTTGGAAAAAGTGTTTCAAAGTAGAGATAACTAAGTACTGTTTAACATTGAAGCAAGGAAAATATTAAAATTTTCAATACTTTTAAATATAAAACATTTTTGTACAAATGTTCTATCTAAAAAAGTAAAAAAAAAAGGTTTAAAAAGGGACATACATTTAACGTTCAGTTAATGGAAATTTAAATAAACATTAAAAAAGATAAAAATTCAGATATGTCACAGGATGTGATGAATGCCCCCCCCCCCGAAATATACCAAAATTTTGACCTTTGACCTTCAATTATGACCTTGACCTTGAAGCAAAGACCTGTGGTTTGCGCGAGACACATTGTCTCATGGTGGTGAACATTTCTGCCCAAATATTATCAAAATCCATCAAGGATTGACAAAGTTCAAGAGCGGACACGAAATCCCGGGCGGACGGTTCGACTACTATTGCCCACTTTGGGGGCATAAAAAAAATAAAGCATGCTTTTAATCATATAAAGTTTAAAAAAATGTCCCGTTTAATGGCAGACAATTAATTTTGTCTTAAGCAGCCAACTTGTCTTTAAATGGCAAATTTGGGCATGCCACTGTTGCTAAAAAATAGAAAAAAAAAATGAATACTTCAAAAAACTCCAAAAGTATGAAGATCTGGTTTTGAAATTTGGGGTTAAGATGAAGGGTGATATAGTAGAGAATTGTGATTGACCTTTCTTATTTCACCAGAAATCAAGGTCATGTAGTTGTTCTTAAAAATAGAACAAAATTATTCAATATCCTAAAGATATAAGGTGTGGTTAGGACACTTTAAAAACGGTTTAAAGGGTCATTGGAGAATTATGCTTGACCTCATTTTTAGCAGAGGTTCATATTCATGCATTGTTACTAAAATAGAACAAATCTTAATAATCTTTTTACTTAATGTACACAAAATGTTTTCATGGACCCGGAATTTTTATAACAGTGTCAGGTTTTGGGCATGATTATTTTTAAAACTTGAGGTGGACGTTCAAATCTTTTACTAAAATAGAACAAAATCAAGTACTTTTTAACACTACAAGAATATTAATCTGGTATAACTAGGTATACAAAAAAGTCATATGAAGGAAGTTGAAGAAAAAATGATTCAACAGAGCTTTAGAAAAGGATTTTGTATAATTGAGTTTTTTATTTCAACATTTCAGTAAAATTTGGGGTTTGTTTGGTGATTTAATTGGGTGATTGACAGAATTGGTTTTGGATAAAATGTTATTTTCCATATATAATCTATAGCAAGGCAAAGATTTTAATTGAGTATGAAGATTTTAATTGTGTTTTGTCTTATCTGTTCCTCTGAATTTATTCCTTTTTTGCCTGTGGTCCCAAAAGGCTGCACTACTGGCCAATATTACTTAAAATAGAACAAACATTATAGTTCACTATTTGAATAGGAATATAACCTTGTATTCTTATGAAAGGCAGTATGAAGCTTTATACAAGCATGTCCTTTCACATTATTACCGGTGGTCAAAGCTGTGAAGCAGTTACTTAATAAAACAAAAAAAAATTTTTGCTTCAATATCTCAAAACAGTTCAGATAATAATCAATGATTAAAGATTTCATAAAACGTACTGGTACTTAAACCCTTTCCCTCATATGACTAATTTTGCAAAACTCAATAGGTACCTCATTAAGCTTGAAGTAGAAAGCCACAGTTAAAACTTACCAAATGTTTTGGTAAATTCTCATTACCAGACCACCGAGGAGTAGAGAATTGCATAAAACCTGATCTTTCAGCGTGTTTCTTGCAGGCTGATCTGGTTTTATGCTGTTCACATAGGCCATTTTTATGGTGTCCTCCATGAGGGAAGAGTTTAAAGAGGATGTTGAATGCTTTTTCAAATGAGGCATCATCTCATGGCAATGATTTCTTTGACAGCTGAGGAGTTAAGCAGTGAGATGAAATGGGGGAGGAGGAAGGAGATAGACAATTTAAGAAATTTTGGGGTAGAAGGTATCTGTTGCGTAAATAAGACTATGATTTAAAAAGATTTAACTACTGTATCTTTTTAGTACTTGCTTGAAATTTTAATTAGAAAATTTTTGTTAAGCATCCAAAGAATGCTTATGTGCCTATAAGTCTTAAGAAGGGAAATAAAACCCTTTTACCCAATTTAACCCAAATTTCCCCTTGTTTTGAAAGGAATTTAAATGTCGACGGCCCAGATTTTTTTAAATATTTTTAAAAAATTTAAAAGCCAAATTATACTTTTTTTCTCTGAGTGGTACTTTGAGGGGATGCCCTCACTTTGTAAGTAACAACTTACCGGTTGTTTTATAAATTAAAAAAATCTTTTTTATATTTATTAAAAAGTTTTATGAAGACTAATAGGTGGCCAGGGGTTTTTTGCCAAAATTGGGAAAAGGGGTGGCCCCTTAATATTGGGAGGGTTATCGATAAAACTGGGAAATTGGGAAATGAAAAAACTGGTTTTTAAATCTGAAAAATTGGGAAAATTGCATGAATTGAAAGAAATTTTCAATTTGGGGAAAAACCTTTTAAAAGGTCGTTTTAGCAGGAAAAAGCCCCGAAAACATACAGAACCAGTTTGGCCCCTTTTTTTTTTATTGGAAATTTTTAAGTGTAAAAGTATTTTTTCTTTTAACTTCTCATCTTTTGAGTGGAAACCCAAAAGATATCCGACGTTTCGCAACGCTAAAAACAGTTAATCCTTGTGAGCTTATTGGCAACCCAGTAAATATGTTTTTTTATCAACAACAAAAAGTCATCCGAAAAGTAAAAGTTGGTGTTTTTGTTTGAAATGTTCTGAATTAAAACTAGACAAAAATCCTTATTGTAATTATCACAGACTAGATGTACATTGTAAAGAATGTTCTTTATTTTGGTGTCACTGTGTAAAGGTAAAGGTCGAGGGGGGGGGGGGCCCCTATTTTGAAAAACCTTGTCTGCTCAAAATTTGAGAATGGTTTGGCTTACCTCAGTCAAACTTTAAGGGGGGCATTGCAAATTGACTGAAAGACCCCCTATTTATTTTGGGGTAGCTGCACAAAGGCCGGGTTGTGCAAGCAGGGTTTGAGGTTTCATGTGTCAAAAGTCTTTCATGTTGGCACCATCTCCCCCAAAGGGTGATGTTAGTTTCTTTTTTTTTTTTATATCCACAAAAAAAGCTTTTTAATAAAAGTCATTTTCCCAAAACAAAATGGGTTTTATCTTTAGAATAGTTTTTCTTTACTACAGCAAAAAGTTTTTTACTTGATGAAAATAAGTGTGTAGTTTCCCTGAAAGCAAAAACAGTGATGTTGTACCTGGCTAGTGTTTTTATGTCCCTGAAAAAACCCCCCGACCGATTTTCGGCGTGGTTTTTTTAATCCTATCCTTCATCAGTTGGGGTAAAGGAATGGTTCATATTTACCGTCGAAATTTTGGGCAGAGGTAGTATTTTAATTTTTTATCAAGTTTATCATAGTGTTCAGGAACCTTATCGAATGTAAACGTGATTTGAACCTTACTTTTTTATTGTTGTTGAAATTATCATAACACCTTTTATTATTATCGTTACGGTTTCTATTATACATATTTCATTGGTAAATATTACATTTCCCGGGCGGAATGAAGCTGCCATTAACTCCATGCAGCTGATGCAACTCCAAGCTGACACGGCGCTCGGGAAGGGATCTGCAAAGAGAATAACAACATAACTATGATGCGCATGGAAACCACATCATAAACATCATGATGATGTGTACAGGGAACACAGTCTTCTGGGTTGTAAACATTTAAATATCGTCTAACAGTGAGTTAAACCTGGGACTTGGTTCAAAACTGGAGTTTAGGTGCTCTTCGTGTGGTGTTCTTTCTTCAAAGATGGACAGTTACAATAGATGCCAAAGCACAAAGGCAGTAGCTTTAAATATGCAAATAGCTTCAGCTTTGCAAGACACTGTCATGGATAAGAGAAGGGGAATCTGCTACTTGCATCTATGGGCATACCTCAACCTTCCAGGTCCCACATGCAAACGTTGATGAACCAAGCTTCCGTCAACACTTAATGAGGAGGACATGGCCGTCAAGAGGCAGCTTGTTTTAAACATAACCAGGAGTAAGGACGAAAAAACCTGAACCACTTGGACCTGTCTTTTGATGGCCGTTTACAATGCAAACAGAATGATTTCGTCGTACAAACCTGGGCAGGCTGCATCACAGGCTTATGGTGTAGCCATAGAGAACAACACAAGTTACAAATACATTGTTGCCCTAGCTGTCTAGAATAAGCTTTGCTGGACTGGAGCTTATTTAAGAAACAAGGGATTTGACACATGTCCTGGTGGGCCATGCAGCAATGTACAGCAAACATTCCATACATGGCGCCCCATTCAGAAAGATCCATGGCTTTCAGTATTGCCGAGCAACTTTCTAAGGAAGATATACTTTTTCGCAGCCTAACAACAGATGGGGACACCAGGCTCACCTGGGCATGTCTGATTTTTATGACAAGCTCGGAAATGCCCGGACTGTAACTCGCCAAGCAGACCCCTATCACTTGGGAAGCAAACGGGTAAGAAAGACAATGGCAGTCTAGCTGGGGCCCGACTATTACTCGTCAAGCAGGCCCCTATCGGAATAGAATATTGAATTAGCCTGACTATGTCCAAAGGAAAAAAGCTGCCATATGAAGCTAAACAACAAGCAACAACACCTCTAGCAAGGATAGCAAATCAAGATGTCATGCCATAATTGAAAAACTTCGGGCCGAGGCAGACGGTGATCTTTCAAACTTATTGAATTGTTTACTGCAATCAAAGCTACAACTGTGGAGTGTTACGGGGGTAACTGCAGTTTCAGCCCACATGACTCCCTTATTTGTCATTTTAAATCATTTAGTGAAACTTCTGCTTTGTGTGAAAGAGGTGGTTGAAGGGTGTCCACATTTTTTTCATAAATGTATTCGACCGATCAGCATTGAGGAAGAAATTCGCTACAATTACAACTACACTACAACTTAGTTTGAAAAAAGCGGCTAAAATCGGTTGTTTTCTAAGGATGATCATACATTTTATTTACTCGGCTCTTGAAGTCAGAGGATTAAATTATCAGAAGCTGAACTTTCTGTCAGTTGAAAATCTGGTTAATGCTGAATATCTGAAGAACAATGTATATATAAATGCCAGTGTTACTCTAGTGTTGTGCTGATGATCAATTATAATTGGTTATTGATAAAAAGCTTGCATTGGTGAGAAGGTTAGTAAGAAAAGAAGCTAATATAGTAATAATCATTTTAAACTGATAGGTGAAAAGCTGGCGGGTTGATGTTACAATTAATATTTGCATTTAAGTTTTGTTTTCCGTTCATGAATTCAAGTTTTTATCCAATCTTCATTAAATTTGGTCAGAATAGAATATTGAATTAGAGGCACCTCAAAGTCGAAAGACCTCTAAATTTGGTCAGAATACTTATCTGCATGCATGGTATCTTAGACTTAATTAGTCCCTACCGGCTTCGCCGAGGGGACTATAGGTTTGCACTCCGTCCGTCCCGTCCCACACATGTTTTCCTGACCTTTTTTCTAAACGCTTGCAGATATTCATCTAATTTTTGGTATGTGAGTCTACTACCATGACATACAGATCAAGTTTGAATTTCGTTCCCGTTCACTGATTTTTGACGGAATAAACGGCCCTTGGATTTAGAAAATTTCGTTAAAATAGCAGTTTTCCGGGCTTTTTTTCTAAAACGCTTGCAGATATTCATCTAATGTTTGGTGTGTGAGTTTACCACCATGACTTACAGATCAAGTTTGAGTTTCGTTCCGGTCAATTGATTTTTGACGGAATTACGGCCCTTGGAATTAGTGGTAAAATAGCAGTTTTCCGGATTTTTTTCTAAACGCTTGCAGATATTCATCTAAATTTTTGGTGTGTGAGTCCAAAGGGGTTTGAAGCACCCGTTGTCTGTTATCCATTTCACGAATGTAGTATCAAAATAAAAGAAAGGGCAGCAAGTCGATAAAGCTTACTTTTGACAGTGACCTTAATTATTCTCCGATTTTTTCGCAAATACTTAGAATAAATCGATTCGTAGGTCTCGATCGAATCGGAAATATTTATCTTTACGAAAATATATACTTTTGCCACTCTGGAAACTCTTCCAACCTCTTAGTTGTCTTTCATTCATAAAAAATACCCGTTTTTTGTTAAGTCGGACAAGAAGTCGTAAAAACCCAAACACCCGTTCTCCCAAAGTAAACCGCATAAAAAAGCCAATTATCGATAAAATCGGGACAACACATCATTAAAATTTAATAAATCGATTGCGTTTAAAATACAAGCCCGGGCGTTCCCTACCGTGCAACAATCGACGAAAGTTTTTACTGTCGCATTTATATGTAAATCACTTTCCATTATTGTGTCACGAGATGTATATGCAAGACAAAATCCGATTGGCTTACACTATTGTCACGCGCATCTGTCGCTGGCTCCGAATGTCGTGCTGTGAAAACGGGATTTCCCCGCATGAGACAGGTTACCACCTGCAAATGTGTGTGTATTAGGGATACACAAGTTTCTATGAATATGAATTCTTTGCAGGAAACTGCATTCAACATTGTCTTCTATGGCCTAATTGTTGTTAACGGGGTGCGGCAGGGACTGGCAAATCATTCGTGGTAGAAAAAATGGTCAGTAGGCTAAAAGAAATCGGTAAGACAGTTTATTTGACTTGTATCACAGGCATAGCATGTGCTCATATTCAGTTGGAACGGCAATGACTATTCACAGATATGCAGAACTAGAAGATTGTCGTCACGGCATTAGAAATTCAACTGTTATCATAATAACAAAAAAAATATGAGAAACTTGCGGTTTGTAACAGATGTTTACGTGATCGATGAGTGCTCGATGCTCAGCAGTGGTTTGCTTCTCATGCAGCTGTGCAATAAAGGATCACACAAAGTTGTTTGGGGAATGCGGTAATACAAAACAAAATTCTTAATGTGGACCACTACCAGGATTGACATGAATGATTAATAACTGGGTCCCAAACCAGTTCGTGGCGATCCTTCCACTGAAATCTGTAGCAGTATCACGTGAGTCAATGTGGAAACAAAAGAAAATGAATCTGACAATCCCAACAATAAATCAGACAATGTTAAAAGCTTAAGAAGAATAAAGCCTGAGCAACACAACAAGTGACAAGGACACAGAGGGTACAAAATCATCCTGAATACAAAGAAACAAGAAAGACAGTAACAAGGACAATCCTATGCTCATAACAATACACAGCCATACAACCAACGGATGTTTCCCTCAAAGTCTTTTAGGCCTCTATGTTTTAGTTCAGTATGACAAACAGCCATACCAGGGTGGTTATTGATGTGATGCACTGTATGCATAGGGTAGGAAGGAATTTGAAAAAAAATGTTCATTTTTTTGACCAAACGCTGTGCGAGATGAATGCTGGTATAGCATCGATGATATTTTGAGTATAATTACAGAGCCAGTTCTCAATGGTAGACAATTAACATAGATGAGGATCTATGGAGATTGGCTCTTGAAGAATTGAAAAAAAAATCTGTTTAAATGTCAATGTCACCGTTAAGATGTAACAGATTCTAATGTAAGGAAAACATCTACCATGTATTACATATTTACAATTAGGTAAATTGACTTCTGATCCACAGACATGATAACAAAAATGCTCTTGAAGGAGGTTTTTTATTGCTAATGACCTTTACAAAGCAGCCATCTGTTATGCAATTTATGTTCATTTTCCGTATTATCATAGATTTTTTTTTATGTTATGATATCAAAAGTTTTATTTCTTTTAATTCAATAGTTAATGAATTGAAATTTATTTCCATTATGAAAGCAAATTATTCAAATGAAACATTGTAGAGATAAGGTAAAACCTCTCTTATCTAGAATCCTCCAAATCCGGACATTTTCCAGTCCAAAGAGAGTGGGGATTAGAATTTCCACTGCAGTATTATTGAAAATTCCTTCGCGTAACAGTTATGTCTTTGGCTTATGTAGGGCTAAAATATTGATATATATTGATATATTTTATTCTAAGCAATTTGATGTTAATCTAGGAGAAGAAACTGCATAAAATTAATGGTTCTGCCAGAATATTCACAAGCTAAACGTTTTCATCCTGTTACGAGTTACATATGTCATGGCTGTTACTATTCATGGTCCTTTGTGTTACTCTTAAATGCAGAAGTTCATGATACCATGGTAATTTTATAAAGAAGATTCATGTTCTATCTTTATATGTTTTTTTTCATGTAAGTTGATGTTATATACTTCTGTTTTCAGTTGTTTTTTTTTATTCTTACGAGGTTCATTGGAAAATTGTCCATAGTGTTGCTTTCTTGTCTTTTTAGTTACTTTGATTTCCTGGAGCTACAGTGACATTTAAGCACCCAATTCTTTACATAGCTTAATTGTTTTAGGTGTTATGTTTTCAAACTTGTTATATGGTTCTTATAAGGAAGAAGATAAACTAAATGTTTTAAATCATTCTAAGTTAACTGTAATCAAGATTTTGTGTGGACAACTACATTATTATAGAACAAGTCACAAATAATATACATGTGAATATGTATTTTGTTCTAGTAATAACATAGCTCTGTAATTTAGGAGACGTAATTCACATTAGTTTAGACTATCAAAATGTTACACATGTTAAATGTGTTTCCATTTATAATATAAATGAGATATGTATATGTACACCAATGACAGGGAAGGGCATCCCTATATAATATTTATGAAGAAAATGTATTTCATTGAAGAGTTTTATATTCTAAGAGTTATTTTTGTTACCTTAGTGTTCATATAAGTTAATAAACTTCAACGAAGTTAATCGTTCTGTTTTCATTTTCTTCAAATTCCATGTACGAAAGATGGACATTTTTTGAAATTGTCCCATATATGTTCGGAAAATGCACTGGATGAGTTGTATGGGGATAGACCTATTATTAGACCTGACGTTGTAATAAGCAATGCATCTACAGCTACCGGTACCAAAAGTGCTGAAAAAGGTTAAGGTTAACCAAACTGTAACTGGTGGAGAAATCCGGGGGAAACACTGATGAGCAAGTTGCAGGTCCCAGTAATACTGGTAATGTTAGAAGAAAGAGGGCAACAATGGATGACAGTGAAGGTAATCCCTCTGCACCAAAAGTTCGCGAACACAAATTTCTGGGTTTTACGTATTTCGAAACCAGTGAAAGTATGGAAGAAAGACATGTAATGAACAAAAAAAAAAAAGGGGCCATGATGGCCCCAGATCGCTCACCTGATATCATTAGGTATGTAAAAATAAGTGACCCCGGGGGGAGAGCCAATTTTGACCCCGGGTCATGATTTGAACAAACGGGTAGGGTTATTAGCCATGTTACTCCAAATATCTAAAATCAGACCCTTTTGGTTTTTTAGAAGAAATTTTTTAGATTTTTTTCCAAAATAAAATCTATGTAAAATCAAGTGTCCCTGGGGGGGGCCCAAAATTTTTACCAAATATCTAAAAGCCAGGCCTGTGTTTTCTAGTTTCTAAAAAGAAGAATTTTCAAGTTATTTCTATATTAGCTATGTAAATCAGGTGACCCCCGGGGCGGGGGCCCAAAATTTTACCCCCGGGGCATGATTTGAACAAAATTGGGAGTGATCTATAGACAAAGCTGCACACCCAAAAATTTTAAAACCCCGGCCTTGTGGTTTTGAGAAAAAGATTTTTTAAGTTTTTCCCATATTGCCTTGTTAAAACAAGTGACCCCCGGGGGGGGCCAATTTTGCCCCAGGGGATAATTTGAACAATTTTGGTAAGGTCAAAGATATGTACATACCAAATATCAAAAACCCCGGCCTTTTGGTTTCTGAGAAGAAGATTTTTTTAAATATTTTTCCCATATTAGCTTATGTTAAATCAAGTGACCCCCGGGGCGGGCCAAATTTGACCCCGGGGGCCGATTTGAACAAAATTTTGGTTGTGATCTATAGACAGTGCTGCACACCAAATTCTAAACCCCCGGGGTTGTGGTTTCTGGAAGAAAATTTTTCAAGTTTTTCTTTTGCTTGTTAAATCAAGTGACCCCCGGGGGGGGGCAATTTTGACCCGGGTTGATTTGAACAAATTGGGAGAGATCCACAAGACATGTACCACCAAATATCTTAAACCCATGCCCTTTTGGGTTTTTGGAAAAGATTTTTTAAGGTTTTTTTTTTATAGTAGCCTTGTTAAATCAAGTGACACCTGGGGCGGGCCTTTTGACCCCCGGGTATAATTTTTTTTCAATCTTTGGGAGAGAGTAAAGATCATGCTACATACCAAAAATCAAAAAGGGAAGGATTGTGGTTTTTGAAAAAAAGATTTTTTCAAATATTTCCCATATTGCCTTTTAAAAAAGGTGGCCCTGGGGCGGGGCCAAAATTTGACCCCAGGGCCATGATTTGAACAAACTTGGTAGTGATCTACTAGACAATGTGCACCCAAATATCTAAACCTAGGCTTGTGGGTTTTTGGAAGAAGATTTTTTTAAGTTTTTCTTTTAGCCTATGTTAAATCAAGTGACCCCTGGGTTGGGCCCGTTTTTACCCCAGGACTAAATTTTAACAAACTTGGTAGAGAGTCTAAGATCGCTCATCCAAATATCTAAAATCCGGCCTTGTGGTTTCTGGAAGAAGATTTTTTTTAAGTTTTCCCCATTAGCCTATGTAAAATGGGACCCCTGGGCGGGACCTTTTGACCTAGGGCTGATTTGAACAAATTCGTAGTATCTACAGATTGCTGCACACCCCAAAAATTTAAACTCCAGGTTTGTGGTTTCTGAGAAAAAGTTTTTTAAAGTTTTTCCCCAATTTGGCCCATGTTAAAACACGTGACCCCCGGGGCGGGGCCAATTTTGCCCAGGGGTTAAATTTGAACAACTTGGGAGGGGAGTCATAAGTTTTGTAATACCAAAAAACAAAAGGCTAGGCCTTTTGGGGGTTTCGGGAAGAAGATTTTTTAAGTTTTTCTATATTGCCTTTTTAAAACAAGTGACCCCTGGGGGCGGGGTCAATTTTGACCCCCGGGGGGCCCTAATTTGAACAAACTTGGTAGAGAGTCAAAGATATGCTACATACCAAAAATCAAAAGGCTAGGGCCCTTTTGGTTTCGGAAGAAGATTTTTTTAAAATTTTTATTTTTAAAATTATTTTTGCTCCCGTGACTAGATTTTTTTACCAATCAAAAAAAATTTTAAAACTTGGAAAAGGGCCCTAAAACATTCCAGTGAAGTTTTATCAAAATCCCGTGGTAGTTTAAAGGAGATGTCGTTTGAAAACAAAAATGTTGACGGACGACGGACGGCGGACGCGGCGGACGACGGGCGGACGGACGCGGACGGACGGGTCGCGACGAATCGGTCACAATAGCTCACTTGAGCCTATGGCTCGTTGAGCTAAAAAGAGAGACTGAGAGGCACAAGGAAAGATGTTAATGTTTAGTGCTTTGATTAATGCATTTAAAGGTAAAAAAATAGGAAGGATGAAATTGAAAGATTTCTGGTACCATTGTGATCTCTCATTTGTATAAAAAAAAAAAAACACTGTATAACTCATATTTTGCCTTTCATTGAATCAATAAAAGACATTTTGTAGGATCTCTACTTATAGGCGGCTGTAAAAATTATAATTAATTTACAACTGCATTAAAATCTTAAGTGACACTTGGTAAACAAATATTAAAAAAAGGTTCTAAATTGTTTTTTGTTTTTATTCGTTTTTATATTTACATGATTTTTTGATTTTTTTATATTTGCAGATATACAAGATTCAGGCAAAATTTGTATGGAAAAAGGATTCAGTTTCTTGGATTGTGGGCATATGTTTTGTTGTCTTAGTGTGGGGGAAAGATGAAACTTTCCCCAATTTCGTCGTGTTTTCGTAAAAAAATGTGTTAGAATTTTTAAGTGCTTTTTATAAGAAATATAAACTTTTTCTTTAATTTATGTATTTAATTGGGGCATTTTGTAATACAGAGTTGTTCGCAATGTTGCTTTAAGGATTTCAAATTGATGGGTTGGGTTTGTGCACAAAATTTGGGAAAAGTGTTTCTAGTTAAAACTTCTAGTCAGGTTTTTTTGTTATTGTTTAAAGATTTTATTCAGTGAATGTTTGTTAACACTTCATCAATTTTTTAAAATTTAAATCTAGTAAAAACCCTAAAAATAGTTTTTAAGGAGAGTGTATTAACATTTACTAGTTTATTACTTTTTTAATTTTTGTTTTTTGAATTTCAGCACCCCCCACTCATCAAACTTTCATAAAATATTAATGTTAGAAAAATTTGTCTTTCTATTTTTCAAATTAGGGCCCCTTTGTGTTTTTTTTAAATGATTTGGTTATTCTGATTATTTTAATATCTATTAAGAATTTAAATGTAGGGCAAGAAACTTTTACAAGATTTTTAATCACCTCACATGCTTTTTGTTGTTCATGTAGAAAACTCTTAAATACATGAAATTTCTTAATACCCCTTTTATCAGTTTTTGGCTATTGAATTGGGACCTTTTCAAAAAAAAAATAATATGTCTGCCTCCCTGTGTGTTGTGACAGCTCTTTTTAAAGGTTTTTTAACAACAATTTTTTTAACTTTGTCAGCTTAGGTTAAATAAAAAACCCAATATTTCAGTTTCATATGAAGAGTTTGTAATGTTTTTGTGTTATTTTGAAAACTTTTTAAAATTTTGTTTTCCTACATTTATTAAAGGGAAATTTAAAACAAATTTTTTACAGGATTATTGTATTTAAGTCCCCCAGTTTTTTGGCAGCATTTAACCCACTTTGTTTATTTTGCACTTTTTTTTTTGGCATCATTTTTCCCGGGGTTACATATTTTTCCAAAACAGCCCTTACGTTCTTTAAATTTTAGATAAGAGGAAGAGGTAGGAGATAAAAAACCTTGTTTTGCCACCTGAGGCAAAATGTTTGTGGTCCTCTTCTTCTTTTTTTTTTCGGTTGAACTTCAGTTTTTATTCTATTGCACCCACTAAAAAAAAAAAAAGGGGGGGGGGGGGGGAGCATAAAAAGGGGCAGTAATCTGATAATTTGTTGATGTATGGTGTATTTAGTTAACTAGGTTCATTATGTTTGTTAGAATAACAATTTTGTTTTTTTCTCATTTTTTGTTCAAAGTCTCAATTATCTTTTAACTATTGGATTTTTTTGTTTTTTTTTTTTCCTTTAGCAACTTTTAAAGGGTCTTTAATTATAGGTATGTTTTAAATTGGAACTAGAGAGCTAGTCATGCCCGTTTAACTTTTCTGCTTTTTGTATTGTTATTGGAAAAAAGAATTACTGTTAAGTTGAAAAAAGATTTATTACTGAACGGGTAAGGCTTTTAAAAAGTTAAAAAATAAGAAGTTGTTTACTTTCATGTGTAATCCACAATGTTTTATTAATAAGTTTGTTAGTTTATTGAGATTTACATCCCCCCAACAGTTTTTCAGTATTTGGAGACCATGTTACTGAGACAGATTAGTGCTGCCACAATGAGCATCTGGTGTAGCATGTAACTTTCCCGAAAGGGGCCCAGCCGTCTGCAATCCCTTTTTTGTTAAGGCCAAGCAGAAAGTTCCATTAAATTTACTTGGAAAATTTAGTTTGCAATGACTAAGAAATTAGGGTTTTTACAATTTCAACCGGGTAAAATTCCAACAAAAATTTTTAAAGTGCAAAGTAATACTTAAATACTTGTGTCAAAATATTATTATTTTTTTTTTTTTCCCTATAGAAAGTAACAAATTTTAAATTTTCTTAAACATATTACTACTTTAAAGGGTAATTTTATTTTACTTAGTTTTGCTTGTTTGTTCGTTAATAGAAGGGCGGTTGTTTCAAATCTTTTAATAATTTAAGTTTTTTCGAGGCAAAGTTTTTTTGGGTGGAAATTTTGAGCCAGTTTCAAAAATTGGTTATACGATCAACGATCCCCGTGGGGAATTATAAAAGAAAGACCTTTTTTTGCTCATGTCTTGTGTTGTTTTTCAATTATATTCTTGATACACTCCGGAAATTAAAAAAAACAAAGTGTTATAGATTGCGATTATATAGTTTTGGTCTAATTAAAGGCATTTGCTGAGCAATTGCATTCTTTTGGAACACCTTCTGCATCATTGTCAACAAGAAATGCTGCATGAATATTCACGATTTGGGTCTTATTAAAGTATTATCCAATTTGTTTTCCTGAAAAATAAAAAATTGTGCAGAACACAAAAAACTAAAGTTATTTCAAACCTGTGTTAATCCTGTAATCTAGAAGTTGCAAAACGTCTTCAAAGGGAGAATGATTTTTCAAAAAACTTGCCGAGGAAAGACAAGCAAAAATAGAACTGCGCTGGGAAAAGTAGTGCCTTTGTCTCTATAGGGTTGTCAGTAAAAACGTCGAGAGAACCCACCATCCCAAAAAATGACAATACCGAAAAGTAGTAATCCATTATCCAAAAGGTCTGAGTTTTTCTTCTCGGGAAATTCATGGAGCCCCCGGGCCACCCACAAAAAATTTGTGTATTTTAAAATTCCCTTCAATACGGTTTGAAGCAAAATTGAATGGTACCCCTTTGCGGTTTAATAGGTTGTGGGTGCTTGGTGGAGGGCGAATCTGTATTGTGAATGTCAACAGCCCCAAACTTGGAAAGCCCCTTTTTTTTTTAAAATTTTTGGCGCTGTTTGTCTGTTTTGGTTTTCTTCCCAAATAATATACTTAGGCATAAAAGTCTAACAAACACTCAGATTTTACTACGATTGTAGAATGAAAATTCTGTAATTCAAATTGTTGCTTTTCGACAGGTGTTTCCTGGACCCAACTACCACATAAACACAAAAAAATTGTTTTCTTAGGTTAATGGAGAGCGTCCACCTTGTGCCAAAACTGCTGACAAACTGTCTCAAATGTGTTTCTTGAAATCGAAGAAGCGCTTAAAGTCATCGAGAGCATACATAGAAATGACTTCTTCCCCCTTTGTTTTCAATTTTGACTATTCTATCTCTTCCCTGAAAAAAATTTTAAAGGTTTATTAACATTTTAAATTTAGTAGAAAAACCCAAAGTCTATAATTAGAGCATTTTAACGTGCATCTTAAATTCATGCACCAAAGCATAAACCTGACCCCAACAAAAAACATTACGTAAAAGGGCAAGACAATCGCCCTTTGCTCATAATTTTCTAGCTTACTTTGCAATTGTTCGGGGGAAATGTTGTCTGCAGTCTGCGGACTTAAAACAAATGCGTGCATATTTTTGGACTAAAAAACAACTTCGTTTAAATTTTTGATTTCGTCGACGGGGAAAACTTTACTAATCCCCCAACGGTTCGGGTTGGACCAGTACTTTGCCCCTTGGGTGATTATGAATTTTGGGCCCTCCCAACGGGATTTTCGAAACCTGGCGTGCTTTCAAAATGAAAACCCCGTAAATTGAGTTGATATGAAACTTTTCAGTGCCAAACAAAGTTGTTTATTTTCGACATAAAATCACGTGAAAACAGCCTCTGGAGGATAAA
The DNA here is from genome assembly GCA_021229015.1 of Solen grandis. Lineage (NCBI taxonomy): Eukaryota > Metazoa > Mollusca > Bivalvia > Adapedonta > Solenidae > Solen > Solen grandis. Next base: position 64,899,268 of record CM037787.1, read on the forward strand.
GAGAAGTTTATGTGGTAAAATTCCCGGAATTATTTATTTAAAAATAAAGAGGGGCCATAAGAAAATGTTAAAAACATTCTACATGCTACTTATGGCCTTTTTTTTGTTTATAAAATACGGGCTATGTTTCATCACTAGAAATTGGTATGCCCGTAAAAATAATTTCCATTTCGCTCACGGGGTTTTTTTGGGCCCTACCGATTATGTATACTGTGATTTTACAATTTTAAAAATTAGTAATGGGACACAAAAAATGTAGGGAAATTCCCTTTGGGAAATCCCTCAGAAGAACTACTTCCATTTCAAATACTGTCGCTGCATTGATGGCTTATTGGGCCATATTTTTTTTACAAATCGCACTTGATTCGTTTTGGTTCTTTGCGGAACAATCGAAGGTGGGGGAAGTTTGCAAATCAAGCACCCCCCAAATGAATAGAAATATAATGTCGGCTTTCCAATAGGGCCCGATCAAGGGACCTGTGTGGCCAAAAATTAAAATTGTTAATAATATGAACTTAGGTTATTAAAAGGTCTTGTATTATTAGTTCCGATGTGTTTAAATCGGGTATGGTGGCGTGCTTTAAGCACCTAATTGAAGGTGCTTTTTTGAAGTGAAAAAGTCAGCGTTCAAAGTGTGCCCAAAATTAAAAGCGGGGTTCCCAAAATCAGAAATGTTTGCAGTCAAAAGTTGCATAATTTAAACATATTTAAAGGGTTTTTTTTAGGTATTAAAAATATTTAGGTAAAATATTTTTTTAGGTATTTTGAGACATTAAATAAAAAAAATTGACTTTGGACTCCCGGGTTTCCCCCGCTGTGGGGGTAGGTATGTAAAAAATCGTTTTAGACTGGAAAGTTTTTTAACGGTGTATATCAAAATCCCCCTTTACTCAAATTCCCCCAGGCAAAAAATAAAAGTGTTCAAAATCCCCCGATGTAAATGAAGGGGTAGTCAAAATCCCCCCCGATGAAAAATGAAGGGGTTTTCAAAATCCCCTGGTTTTAAAAAACCCCCAAGTGTTATAAAGGTATTTAGGTTGTCAAATAAAAATGATTCAAATTTCAAAATTCTCCATTGTTTATTAAAATTTTTATTGTTGTTTCTATCACAAGGAAATAATATAGTTGCAGTTTTATACATGGACTTTTTGGGTTTTTCTGTATAAAAAATTTCAAGTTTTATTATCTAAAGAGGTGCTAATTTAAAAAATTGAGGGGTACTGATTGCTATTATTTAATCAAATAAAAATGCCCAATGGAGAAATTAGCTCTTTAACCCAAATGATGCTTTTAACTTTTGGGGGGGTTTTCAAGCATTTTAATTATGTCAATGAAATTTAACAGTTTGTAAATTTCGAAAGATTCCCTAGCCATATAAAATTTGACTATAATTTTCCAAATGTTACAATATGGTATTTAAAGGCATTTTTTTATATATTTTTCCATCATGGAGTTTTTTCTTTTTAATAAGGGTTTCCGTAAGTTCTTTTGAGGGGGATCCTACACCAAGAAAAATTTCTACTAAGTCCCCAACCGGTGGGGAAAGTTCCCAGGAATCGGGAATGCAAAGGATCTGTAAACCGGCTACAAGTAAATCGTCAATCGGGCTATGAGCTAGCCCTGCACGGACTCCTTCTTCACAGAGGTTTTAAGGTCAGGTCTGAGATCAAGTCCTCTGTCTCTTCCCAAACCCTGGTCAACCTGGTCAGATAGTTAAGACAAACTATCCCCTCAGCCCAAAAAAGGCGATTTTTGCTGCCCGGGGCCGTGGACTTCTGAAAAGACAAATTAGACGTCGAAGAAGGGAACTTCTCTGAAGATCCGCAACAAACAAAGGGCCCTTCTCCTTTTTTTTGAGGAATTTTGGGGGGTAAAATCATACGACAATGGAAATTGGGGCAGCGCATGCAAAAAGTGGTCTTAACTCTTGGACGTGCTGAAACCCGGTTTCTCGATGGGACACATTCAAAATTTCCCCGCACAGTTTGAGCAGCTATTTGTGATTGGTCCCTGGGATTCTTGGTTAGCTCAGTGTAGGCTCTACCATCCAAAAAAACAGGGGGCATATGGGATTACTGGGTACCTGCCCCCAACGGGGGGATACGCCCAAAACCAGTAGGATCAGTTCCAGTAATTTTTTCCCATCGTACGGGATGATTAAAATCAAAACACATCAGTACCGGCCAAATTCCTCGTACCCTTTAAGTACAACAGAGAGAACACCATGTGATCCAAATCCCGTAAGCATATATTTAAAAACAAAACATTTAACGGTTTTTTTTATTATGAATAACATAGCTTTTAATTTTTTGCATGCACTGAATTTTTCATGAATTTAACATAAAAGCAAGTCATACTTTTTTTTCCCTTTCCCTTATATAAAAAAACCCAAAAAAAGACCAAAGTGAAATTTAAAAAAAAAAAAGATCAGCTTTAAGTAACTTAAGGGATCAGGGTTTTTTTTTGTTAGCTTTTCTAAATGGTCTGGAAATTTGAATTTTTACACTTGAATTTGTAAGGCTTAATGTGGTTTTCTGCGATAGGCTTTTTGTGTTACCTATGAAAACAATTTAAAAAGGGATATATGTTTTAAAGGGTTAAAACTTAAGGTAGTCTTACTGTATTGCTTGCAGTCTTGGACCACTTTAATTTTAACTTAACCAAGGTTTCCTAATTTTTGTAAATTTGGGAAAATTTTAAGGTTCAAGCATTGCACAACCATTCAGTTTGGGAAACTAAAACAGTGTTTAAAAAATGAACACACGTCATTCTTTCCCAGGTTTGTAAAAGGGTGAGACAGCCCGTTGTTTTTCTTGTTTAACCCCCCTCAAGGCAAACGGGAAGGGGTCAAAATCATTTTAAATCTGGCCTTTCAATGCGATTTTTCATCAGCAAAAATAAGATTTTCAGGGTTTAAGAAACCCTTAATTTTAATCTGTTTTTAACAGAAATGACCTTTACTGTTAACCCCTTTTTACACAAATACACAAAGCTTTTTGCACAACAGTGACATGTTAGGAAATTATCGCATGCAAAAGTATGATATTTTTAATAAGGGTTTCATGTTTTTAAGTCTGAAGTCCCCCTTAATCTGGCCCTTAGCCTGGGCCATTTTTTTTACCCCATTTTCATCAACTTAAAGGTCCACTTTTGTTTCTGTAAACTGATCAGTTTACACTTGTTTTTACATCTTTTTTTCCAAAAAAATTACAAAAGGGATCAATAGCACCCTCAGCCCGTTTTTTATCAAAATGGTGGGACAAAAAATGCGACAAAATACAAAGACTCACCATCCTGCCCGTTAACGATTTTTCAAGTTTTCATCCAGGTTGTTTAATGTATCTATCCATTCCTTGTGACCCCAGTCTTTGCTCTGGGAGATCTCCAGCCGTTCAACTCTTTTCAAACCACCATCCTGTACAAGAATCCTATTTCATTTCTTGAGTGTTCCCACTTGACGAATCCCCGCAAGGCAGCAAGCACACCTAAGTTTTGGTTTTTTACTGTATTTTCAATTATCTTTTTTGGGACAAAGCTAAAGACAGCAATTTTTTGGTGAATATCCCAAAATAAAACTGGTGAGGAGAGCTGTTTTTTTGCTGTGAAAGTAAGTGTAAGTTTTCACACTAGAGGGTACAATTTTAATCCAAACTTTCTCAAACTTGGGGCAGAATGTTTTTTTGATGATTCATGAACCCTTTCGAAAATGGGCAGGGCGGACCCAAAAATGGCAAAGGTCAAATTTAGAAAATCTTGTTTAACCCCTAAAGGCCACAGTTTTGATGCAATCTTCCTCAAACTTGGTCAATTGTTTGTATGATGAATCTCGAGCCAGTTTGAAAATGGGGGGGGGTGGATAGAAATTAGGTCAGGGTCAAAAACTTAGAAAACTTGTTTATACTCTGGGGGCAAATTTTTGGGCCAATTCCTCAAACTTTGGGAGAATGTTTGTCTTGGGGATATTTTTTGTGGTGGGGTCAGAAAAACCTGAAATTTTTTCACCTCACATCTTAATTCTAAGCAATCTTTTTTTACAGGCAAAGAATGTATTTTTTCAGGTGAGCGATTAGGGCCCTCTTGGGGCCCCTTGTTTTCTTGTCATTGATATTTCCTCTAGTGCAGGTTCTGCTTTATTCCCCACTGACATATTTGTTTTTTGTTGGAATATAAATTCGTTTCAGAAACCTTGGGGGGGTTTAGATTTTATTGCCTCACCTCACCCCAAATTCGAAGCAGTTATTCGGATTTTTCTTTCATCATCCCCTGTTTTGTTTTTTCCCTGTCCCCCTTTTTAATTTTCAATTCTTAACTTTCCCCATCAATACAAAATTTTTCCCTTTGTTTGGGCATTTTCTGCTGCCTACCCACTATTTATTCCACCTGTCCTAAACTGAAAATCTATGCCCTGAAATCGGAAATTTTTTTTCCTTTTTTCCTTCCACTAATTGAGAAACCATCCGCTATTGGGTTTACTTCGAAAGTTTGCACGAAATCTTTCTTCATTTACAGAGGCCGTTTAAAAGTCCTTTGCTGTTTCTTTTTTCACACTTTTCCCAAACAGATTTAAATGTTTGTTTTCCCAAACGTCAATTTACACGACTTCTTTGGAGTCAGCTTCCCTTTTTTTTGGTTGTTGAATTTATCCCTGTTTCACTTTGAAAGTGGAGGGGAAAATGTTCCATTTTGTTTTGGCCGTATTGTCTGCTTGGCATCATCAGTGTCCTACTTGATTACAGGGGTTCACCACTCCTGAAAACAATATTTTTTTAAATTTTTTGAATCACTTCTTAATATTTTCATTTTTTTGCATTTTTAAGAAAAATATAAAAATATGAAATGCGAAAGTACAATAAAAAATTTCACATGATATGAAATGACAGAAAACAGGGTATCTTTTGGGGACCCCTTTTTTGGTTTGTTTTAACATGATATGGAAAGGACGTTTTAAATCCTGAATTTAATTTTTTGGCTAATGAAGTAAGAAATCTTTGTTCAGAGGAAATGCGGGTTTTTTTTTTTTTCTGGTGAGTAAAATAATGGGTGGAGTAATGGTGAACTATTATTTAAATTTTTTGGGTACTGGTAATATATATAAAGGTACTTTTAAAATTGCCAAATATTATACATTCTGCGAATTAATCACTTCCCCTGCTGTAAAATCACATCTGCAAAATGGACCGGGCCCAGTTATTTGATAGCAAATCCAAACATTGTGCCCTGGATGATCTTTTAGAACGGGAGAGGGGGCATAATTTAATTTCACAAAAACAGTGTCTACATGTTTCACTGATTTTTTGGTACAGGTTTTGTGACTGTCTGTTTGCGTAGTACACTTTTATTTGGGGTTTTTTTGTATTTTATTTTCGAACAAAGTAGTTGTAAAAAGTCATTTCCGAAGTTTGGAATTCCATAAATCGGAAGTCCCTCAATTTTTTTAAAGTCACAGGATCCGGTAAATTTTTACCAAAGCGGCCGTAACAGTTTTTTAGTTTTTCGTCTTTCAAAAAATTTTTCTCCCTGGTCGTTGTTACATTGGATCGATTAATCCCAATTTTTTCAAAACCTTTTGTCAAAAAAAGTTCCTGTTTTTTGCCGGTTCTATTTCTTGTGAAATCGTAATTTTCCATCAATTCTGCCAAAATTTGCTTTTCAATCGAAATCAGTAATAACGCTCGTTTTCCTTGTCACGGTCCGCCATTTTGATTTGTTTTTCTACCCAGTGCCGAGGGGGTTCCCAAAGCGATCAATTTAACAAGGGAGTAAATTTGTTTCTGAAAAGGTCTTTTTATTTCTAATTAAGAAAAATTTAAATTTTAAAAAATGAAAAAAGCTACAAAAAAGGGTTTTACCGAGCTTAAATTTTCATAAATAAGTTATAACGAAAAGTACAAAAATAAAAATAGCCTAAATGAGAGTTTTTTGCTCACCTTAGCATTGTGATTAAGTGAGGTTTTGGATCGCCCCTTTGTCCTCGTCAACAAATTTTTTTGCCCCCACAAAAAGGGGGGGCATTAAGCGTTGCACGCCGTCCCTCCGTCCGTCCGCAGTCGTCAGTCCTCAGTCCCTCAGTCCGTCCCTACGTCCCCAAATCTTTGAACGCAACTCCTCTTAAACCCGGTGGGAGATTTTGTTTAAACTTCCAGGGATGAACAACCCTTAAAAGTGTGATGGTAGTAAAGAAAAAAAATTTTCGCGGCGACCAAATTTACGAATTATGGCCCTTTGTTTTTTTGTTCACTATATACCATATGAAAATTTTTTGAACGCAACCCTCAACCCGGGTGGGTTTTTCTTAAATTCCCGGGGTGAAAAACCTTTAAAGTGTGATGGTAGTAAGAAAGGAATTTTCGCGGCGACCAAATTTAAAAGA
>CM037787.1:64905737-64916977 GCA_021229015.1 Solen grandis
GTCAAGATCCTGTCAATTAATACCATTTATAAACTCTGTCACATTCAAGAAATGTGTTCCTAATGACTGTTCATTTGTTTGTTGGGTTTAATACCCCATAAACAGTATTTTAATCATTTGGAGACAATGTTTGGTTAAGACCGATATAGTGCTGCCACACTGCAGTATCACCATAGATATGTGGCATGATAGCACACCCAGGCATATTATCCTTACATCGGGCCAACCAGTCCTGCATCAAATCTGAAACAACCTTTACATGCTGAGCGCCAAGCAAGTAACTATAATAGTTTAAATAATTTTTTAATGACTTTGATATCTTGCTGCAGGGGATCACACCAACAACCTTCCACTAAGGTTCTAATGGCTATAAATAAAACTGTAAATATTAACCCTTTCCCTCATAGAGGAAACCATGAAAAGACCTATGCGAACAGCATAAAACCAAGTAACTCGCAGGCTGATCAGGTTTTATGCTGTTCGCTGCTCCTCAGTGGTCTGGAAATGAGGATTTTGTAATTAAATTTGGTAAGATTTAACTGTGGTTTTCTGCAGATCAGGCTTTATGTGGTACCTATTGAGGGCGTCAAAATGAGTCTATATGAGGGAAAGGGTTAAAATGTAACTGATATCATAACTTATTTCTGAAGGTACAAATAGCTTCAAAGCAGTAGTGATGAAATGAAATATGAGCAATGTATACAGACATTATCTATATGTTTATGAAATTTGTGACTTCACTACATTTCCAAACATTTTAATGTCACATACAATGTACTTAAACCAAAAACAGAAACCTCTGCAAGTCAACAGTTAAACTAAACAACCTATCAAGATCACTTATGCTACAACTTTATTGCACATTCAGCCATTTCAAGATATCTACAGAAGCCATGAGAATTGCTGCCAGAATTACCTCAGTGACCGAATGTAACCTCATGAGGTAGGTGTCGCGGATAGGTTCAGCTTGGGAGCCCAGACACGCAAGGATGGACATCGGCAGGACGACAGCAATACGTCTCAAAAACAGCGTGGCCAGCTTGGGTAGTAACGGATTGGTACGATGGTAGATGTACTCTGTGGAAAAACAGGTGTTTGATGGACAGGTGTTTTATATCGATTGAAACTCATCAAGTGTTATTTTTTCAAACATTTCTGATATTCAGGAAACTAAGTTAATAAAGAAGTCACTGTCACTACCAACAAAATGATAAGATATGCTCTTTCATTATAACCAACACCATCAATCATTATCTTCATCATCATCATCATCATCATCATCATCATCATCATCAATTATTGCTGTCTTTATAAAGCACTGCCATCTGGTTTTTTTTTCAACACTAACATCATCATCAATGACATCATCAACACTAACATCATCATCAATGACATCATCAACACTAACATCATCATCAATGACATCATCAACACTAACATCATCATCAATGACATCATCATCAGCAGTAACAGCTTTATTTCCATCATCTTTCCAGATCCTTAACCATGACAACAATTTGTCATGGGCTAAAACAATATTTACAGGTTCCCTACCTGCAATCACTGCCACAATATGTTGATTCTGGGTACCAACTGGCTGAGATGATAGCGCCACCTCTACTGGGGACATTTTCTGGTCATGTGACCTCAGAAGCAACAGACGGTTCATGACGGAGAAACCCATCTGGACCAATTGTATCAGGTCCTCTCCACTGCCTTCTGATTGGCTGAGAACAGTGGATAAAAAATATTTGATTTGCTGAGAATATACTGGAAAATATTTTTGATTGGCTGAGAATAACGGGCAAAAGGTACTACATTAGGCAAAAGATTTAAAAAAAGGAAAACTTTGAATGGTTAAAAATATTGGGCAAATTATTTCTAATTGGCTGAGAATATTTGGAAAGACTTTTTTGATTAGCTGGAAAATTGTGCAAAATGCTTTTAATTGGCTGAAAGAAAAAAGAGTTTTTGAGTAAATGGACAAACTATCAATGATTTCTTTTGTCAGAAATAGATGAGAAGCTATCAAATGACTCAGAAAATAGAAAGAAAGTTGTTAACTAGCAAGTAAAAATTGGCAAAAACATGTTCATCTTTTGTTTACTCTAAGCAAATAAAGAGGAAATGGGCCCAAGAGTTATGGTCCTTGAAGAGAATAAAGCCCTTGTGATGGTGAACAAGTAAGTGAACTTTGATGACAGAAGTTTTAATAGTTTACAAGTTATGGCTAAGATTAAAAATTTTTCACGGCAACTATGCCACCAATGATGACATTGCTGACACCAAATTGATGATGTTTTTTCTTTGAAAAACAACCATGCTAATACTCAATATTTTGTTTGAAACTTTATTGATTACTGAAAATATCAAAACCGGGGCAATTTTCCCTTTAATTTCAATGTTTGCAAAACCTCAAAAGTGACATATAATAAAATCTAGCCAGTTCACCGATACATTTTGTAACAAACCTTGACTGCTGAGAAAGAATGATGTCTATCGTCTCCACACCTGTTCCGATAATCTCAAGAAGCGATCGCCCGGCCTCCGTAAACAGCAAACTGTACATACAGATTTCCTGTAGGTGGGGCCTAAAATGAGATCTCGATAGGTTTAACCCTTTACCTCATGAATATTCATGTACAAATGTATGACTTGATGAATATTAATCTACTGAACTTCAAATGAAATACCATCTAATCTTTAGCCCCATTTGACTAAACTTTGTATAAAAAAAAATCTTTGTACATGTATACATAAATTCAAAGATGACATACATGTAGTATCATTCTTGTGTTCCTTCTTAAGAGTAAAATGCAATATGTCCTCTTTCTGCATTTTGAAGGATCAGCGCAAAAGGGTCCCAACTTGGTTCTAAAATACATATAAATTACGACCCTTTTACGCTGAGCCCACAATTTGCTCTGTTTGCCAATGGGTCTAAATGAGTATAGGAATTAACCCTTTCCCTCATAGAGGACACCATGAAAAGACCTATGCGAACAGCTCGCAGGCTGATCAGGTTTTATGCTGTTCGCTGCTCCTCAGTGGTCTGGAAATGAGGACTTTATAATTAAATTTGGTATGGTTTAACTGTGGTTTTCTGCAGATCAGGCTTTATGTGATACCTATTGAGGGCGTCAAAATGAGTCTGTACGAGGGAAAGGGTTAACTTATTAATAGGGTGTTGTGGCTATGTTCATGTTAGTTCTTCTTACCTGGCTATAGTTGTGCCCCTTTCCTTGGTAGGTCGGAAGTTCAAAATCTTGTGAGCAATACCGAGACACTTCTGGCCTGCAGTGAAATATTTAACCACAATTTGTTCTCTGTCTGTATAAAACCACCTGATTCCCATCTTTTCATCTGTGTAGGACAGGACAGGATGTAATGGGGAACTGATAGAACAATTGACTCCTATATAACCCCCACATTGGTGAAATTGGGGTTATTTTATACTATACTCATCTTCTATGACAGTTCTTAGGTAGGACTGGTAATATGCCCATGGACGTGGAGGGTGAGACCAGATCTGTAATCTTGAGGAAGACCGGGAACCAGACTACAAAACACACTGGCACTACTTTTGCGTTAAATTCACGTCCGATATATGATATTCCATTGCTAAACTTGTTTTTCATAGAATATATAGTTTTAAATCCATGAACTTATAGAGTCCAAATTCAGGTCCCAAGAGTAAGGGTCAGAGGTATATCTAGTTTTCTTTCATGGAAGGATAGGGGAGGAGGATAGGGTTGTTTTGACTCATACACTCTGGATAAAGCAGAACTTAACAACCTAATTATGAATTTGACTCAAGATTTTTTAAAATAATATAAATGATCCAATAACCCTGACTTGAGAGAGAGATGATATGATGGAAAGTATTGTGACAAATTAAATTAGAGAGAAAGACAGAAGGAGGGGGAGGAATAAGAGGATGAGAAAAATAAGATAAAGGATGGTATTGTGAACAGACAGACAGACAGACAGACAGACAGACAGACAGACAGACAGACAGACAGACAGACAGAGAGGGAGGAGGGTTAGATTTTGCAGTCAGGCTGTGAGTGTTACTATTTGTGATAGAAATTAGTTGATATTTGTCACAATTGATTATCGGTTCAATCAGACGGTGTATAATAGATAACTTACAGATTAATAATCACTTGAACCAGAAGTAACATTCAAGTAAGGCGCTTAATTATACACAGTTACATGAACTTCATGAAGATGTTATCGGCACAGTTTTAGCTTTATAGTGCTGGCGCAGTTAAAGGGTAATACTTAGTTCTGAGCTTTATTATTTAAAAGGGGATATTTAAAGGTTTTCCTAAAGAAACCTGGGTAAAATCAAGAGATCAGACTGATGTACTGTGTACACTAGGCAGACAACACATGATATTGTAAAGTATAAATTTTACAATGACATCGCAAAACAGATATGTAAATCGATTTTTGTGGCTCTTCAGTAAAGTAACTGATTGTCTGTGACTAGTGACAATTGAAACATCACTAGTTACTATGCATGAAATACCAGTAATGTATTTTTTTCAGTGTTAGAATTTCATAGGATATTATTCCTGCATTTTTTTAATTTTTTCAATCCTTTTCTGTTACTTTGCTCCCCTTCTCTTTCTCTATCCTTTCTTGATGTTTCTATAAATCTTCTCCTGGTATTTCTCTCTCTCTCTCTCTTTCCTTTTTCTATCAATTTTATTTCTGTAACTTCTCTAACTCTCCTCCTTCTTTCCTCTTTCTCTCTCCCCCTCTTCTTTTTCAATGTTTCTATTGATCTTACGTCTGCAACTCTCATCCTCTTCCTCTCTCTCTAACACAAACATACATTATATCAACAGATTGCTTTCTTTCATGAGAAGAAAGGGGTTAAAATAAATGAACTATGGTAGTTATAAAATCAATAAACATTTAATCTTAAAATAAATACCGGTACACCTTCCATCTTTTATCAACAGGAAGACAAACCATTTTCTACATAAACCATACATATGATACACAAAATTGTATGTACAAACACTATATACAAATATTAATCATATTTACAAATGTTCAATATAGCACTTGCAAAAACCATGTACATTTCCATGTAAATGATTTTGATGCAAATTTTCCTGGGTATAACTTTGTTGACAAGAATTTCATGTACATGATTTTGATGCAAATTTTCCCGGGTATAACTTTGTTGACAAGAATTTCATGTAAATGATTTTGATGCAAATTTTCCCGGGTATAACTTTGTTGACAAGAATTTCATGTACATGATTTTGATGTAAATTTTCCCGGGTAAAACTTTGTTGACAAGAATTTCATGTAAATGCTTTTGCAGAAAGATTCTCCGGTACTGGGATAATTATGTCTGAATAATAATGAGAAAGAAAGATTTACGTACAACTGCTTTATGTTTTTACAATACTTTTCTCTCACTTAGAAGATTTTATTAAGATATTAACCAAAACATAAAGCAAATCTCACTCTGGACTGACACATGCCTGTTAACAATTTTGTCAACAATCATTCCATGGATATGATTTTGTGGCCAAAATCTCATTGAAATGGACTAAAATTTCATGGAAATTATTTTGATGCCACAATATCCTGGTAGTAATTATAGAACAGACATGATACTGTACATATACATATACTTAGGGACAGAGTATCCAAGAAACTGTTTCATCGGCAAATCAACATCACTTTGATCTGGAAATAATTATGACAGAATCTACAATAATGAATTTCATGGAAATTACTTAAAAAACAGAATCCCATGGAAATGATTTTGATGGAATCCAGATGACAGAATTTCATGAAAATAATTCAGTGTTCATTAAAACAATGTTAAAGGAATAGCAAAACAAAAATAGGTTATGAATCTCATGGAAATAAATCAAAATCACATGGGAATATAATTTAGCCAAAATTAAAAAGTTTAAAAAAAAATGAAAATAAACAAAATCATATGGAAATAAATTAGCTTAACCTCATGGAAATAGCACATAGCACCTCATGGAAATTGTTTAGGATTCTTCCTCTTCTCCACTTGATGACACAATGTCCATGTTTCTGTTAGCTGCTGCATCCCTGTTAAACACTTGGGACGTGTTAACAATATCGGACAATTGTTCAATTATCTCACCGTACAGACGAGGAGTACTGCGCCTCGCATCACCGGACAACTCATTACAGATCGACAGCAATTTCTTTTCCACTTGAAGCTTGTGCTTCTTAGGTTTCGTGTTATTTGTGCGATTTCGTTTGTTAGCAAACCAAGCTTTCACCTGACTCAGACTCAGATTCCCCTTCTCTGCCAAGGCAAGCTTCTCTTCGTCTGTTGGATACGGGTTATTAATATGGCGCTCATACCAGTCTGTCATGACAGCGATAGCCCTGCTGTTCAACTGTCGCGATTTGGATTTTGAGCTGGAAATCTCACATGACGATGGTAGATTGAACTTCAGCAGCTGAAGACTAGCCGTTACGCGATTGGTCAAATGCATTCGCTGCTGATCATAGTGAAGATGCAATTTTGACAGACGTTTCTGATACTGTAACGGACTAAGCAAGGAGTCTTCCTTCAATCTTACAATCGCCTCCTCTCTCTCTGTCTCAACTTCTTGGCAGTGCTTTGAGTAAAACTCATGCAATTCCGTCACCATTCTGTTTCCTGTCGGAAGTATCTGCTGGAAATCAGACTGTAGATTAGCTTCCTGCGCAGCAATAACAGAAGGATCAAGTGCAGGATCAAGTGCAGGATCACATGCTTCAGTCTCGACTTCCTGTTTTACAGCGATTTTGTTCACAGGCACACGCAACACATTTTCAAGGTCAGTGATGAGAGTGGCCCGCAGCACATGAAACATTGGATTTGATGCAAGCTTATCAAAATGTCCATCCTGTTTTTCAAAAACCACTGCAGGTTTCAAAATGGCAGCCATCTCGTTGAAAGTCCTTAATTTCCAATAAATTTCTATCAATAACCACCAAATGAGACCACTTTAAGGTACACAGTATGTGCTAAATTCTTAACTCACTCTTGGTAAGTGCAGAATCTACTGAAATTCTCTAAATACTTTATCCACAGACTAATACTGAGTGTTAACAATTTATGATATGAGTTGGCTCGGCACTGATAATCAACTTCTGATTAAATGTCACTTGAAAATGTCATTTACCTAAGACAACATGTTCCTTATGTACATTGAGATATTCAGAGAAAGTCATGCACAGTTATGATTAGCCAAACATGTTTTCCCACAGTCACTGTACCATGTTTTCACACCATTCAGAAATAACAGTATTTTCCCATGCACCTTGGGTGAGCTTAAAACCCTTCCAGCAATTATCCTGAAATGCATGATCTGATTGGCTAATTATGAAGCCTTCCTACCAATCAAAAGCTTCTATTAACATCAACTCAAAACCAACCAATCAGAGAGCTCCATCCAGCACTGCCTCCTACTTCAACCAATCAGAATTTTTATAAAAACACACCACAGTGTGTGTGAACAGTGACAGCTCTTACCTGTCCACAATTACCCAGTAATTGGTTGTTTGATTGTTGGTCACACTCAGTCCACACTGACCACTCCAAGCCTGTTATGTGGACATTTACCTAAATGAGTGACCAATGACCTGCCAATTAATGCTGATTAGCAAAACAGTTCAGCTGAACATTTTGACTGTGATTATTTTCCATGCATATTGATGTGACACAATGTGACACCCTGGGAAAAGGTCACTCTGAAAAAGTTCACTCAGACAACTTCATTTCTCCAATGTATTCATAATACACACAAATATGGGGATAACAGTTAATAACAAAACATGATATTTCCAGTATATAATGGTCAGGTTAAATATATATATATATTAACCAAAGCAATAGATGGTAGGTTACTTCACTCTCTCCTCCTCACTCTTATAATAACAGGGTTGTCAAAATGTTTCAGAGTAGGTGATTTTTTTTTTAAAGTAACAGATTAAGCCGGGGGTCAAGGGGGCCACAGGCCCCCTGTAGGTGGACCAGGGGGGCGAAGCCCCCCGGCCGAAAATGAATTTTAGCATTTTCAGACCTACCCAGAAGCCATATCCTTGCAAGTAGTTCTCTATTTTGCTTGTCTAAAAAATGTAGAAAGAAAAAAACAAAGTGGCAAATTTTGTTAAGTTAAAACATTCCACTGATTTGTGGTGTCACTTTGGGTATTGTATTTTTTTTAACAAACAAAACAAAATAAATCCATGTTTAATTTTTTATTTATTTTGGCTCACTTACAAGACTCGAGTGTCATCAAGGCTTTGGCCATTGATTCAAGACTTAACAAAAAGATGAAGTTATATCTTTTGAAACAAATATTATTATCTTTTGCAAACTTAAACAATGTAGCCACAGGTTTCATACATCTCACTTTCTTAAAAGAGTTAGTACAGACATTCTGCAGAAAAAATTTGCTTGAGAAATATTTCCTTGCTTCTGCATTAATTTATCACATCTTTTTATATTGCAGAAAAAACACTTCTTTATTCAAAAAATAGTATTGGCAAAGTTTATCATATGTGGAATATGCCAACCTTGTATGAGTGTTAAACACTTAAGTTTCATGTTTAAAAATATGGAAATCCCATTTTTAAGGTGAAAGCAGAATTGTCAAAAACAAGAGAAATGGCTGCTTAGTACTATTTTGCACAAGACAATGTTTATGTATGTTTAACACTTGGATAACCTATATTAAGTATATTTCACACATGACAAGTATGAAATCTGAGAAAAAAATGAATAAAGGAGTTTTACACAGAACTGAAAGATTCTGTACTGAATATTCAATATAGAAAGCTTAAAATATTGTTGTCATTCTATTTATAAGACGACAATGTTCATGTTGGGGTGCTCTCTAATACATTACAACCACCTTAAGACTTGAAATACTGATCAAAACCTTCAAATTAAGAATCTGAAAAGTCAGAATCAGAAGCCATCCCATCATCGCTGACATTATCAAGGTCAAAGACCTTCAAGTTCAATGCTGCACCTACCTCCTCTCTCAGTGTCTCCTGATCAACAACGATGAAAGGCTCTGTCTGAATTTCAACAAATTTTGATGCAGGAGGTACTGACTGAGGAAGTACAAAGGGCATCTTGGCTAGTTTACTTCTAAGTAATATGGTTTGAGTGCATCTTCTGCACGGGATAAAAAAAAGATAATTGAAGTGACAACTGGCGTTTCTGAAAGTAAGACTAATTTTCATTTCTGAACCTGAATCATTTAGAGGGTCACAGAGTTTTGCAGGATGTAAGTGAATCACCAGAATGTATGTTTGTTCCTTAGATGATAAAAGGCAAAATAAAATTGTTTGAAATTCAGATTTTCCGGAAACTGTCTTGATAATACGAGTTACTGTACCAGTGCAAGCGATCATTTAATGGACCTTCATTTAACGGCGTCATTGACAATCGTCTTACCGGTTGTGATACATTACTGATCGCATAAATCGCTATGTAATAATTCAGATCGAGGAGAATAACAACACAAAATCTGCATTTAACAGCTCCAACAATCGCTAAGGTTGGAAATATTGCCTTACCACATGTGAACCCAAAATTTCGCAACTGCTGTTGAGTTCTGTTTTGGTTCAGCCAAAGCGTGTTCCAGTAAAACGCGTAACCTGATTGGTCGAAAAAATTATGTCCAATCACTGAAGATGATACAGGCGCTTGAAGGAATTCAGCAGTGTTGTGGTAAATAAGTATCTGTCTGTTTAATCCGTTCAAAATATAAAAAGCGTGTCAAAAAATCGGCACATCAAAGGGAAAACTAACCGATCCAAAAGCGATTTTAACCGATAATTATGATCGGCAATCGGCTTATTTTGACAACACTGTAATAAGTAATAATTATTCATGTTCTTGTATAATCTGTTGTGTTATTTTGGGCATTATGCTACAAAATGAGTCATATAATTGTTATTCTACTTCTACTTGCAATATTTACTATCTTGAATCTATTTTGAACATATTTTTTGTTTTGAACAATTCATACTTGACATATATTTTTGTTCAGTATGAAGAGAAGGATGGCTATGATCTCCACATACTAAGAAAAGTGGTTTATAAAATAATTTAATTACAAAATCCTCATTTCCAGACGACTGAGGAGCAGTGAACAGTGAGTTACTCGCAGGCTGATCTGGTTTTATGCTGTTCGCATAGGCCTTTTCATGGTGTCCTCTATGAGGGAAAGGGTTAACACAACACTTATTCGCAATTTCAGTTTCTTCATAAGAGCATTTCGAACACAAATATACATCAGTTTCTATTTGGATGAAGATCTTTTTTTTTAATTTCTATTGATCGATCAATTTTTGTAATTAAAATGCATTGCTTATTCAATTTTGAATATTCAAGGTTGTTTACTAAAATTCAAGGACTTTTACTGAAATTCCAGTACTATTTTTGTTTTCTCCAGGCAACACTAAATTAAAGTATTTCTCAAGGTTAAAGCCATTTTCAAGGCCTGTATGAACCATATTATAACACACTTCATTATATCACACTTCATTATAACACACTTCATTAAAACACACTTCATTATAACACACTTCATTAAAACACACTTCATTATATCACACTTCATTAAAACACACTTCATTAAAACACACTTCATTAAAACACACTTCATTAAAACACACTTCATTATAACACACTTCATTATAACACACTTCATTAAAACACACTTCATTAAAACACACTTCATTATATCACACTTCATTATAACACCCTTCATTATAACACACTTCATTATATCACACTTCATTATAACACACTTAATTAAAACACACTTAATTAAAACACACTTCATTATATCACACTTCATTATAACACACTTCATTATATCACACTTCATTATAACACACTTCATTAAAACACACTTCATTAAAACACACTTCATTATAACACACTTCATTAAAACACACTTCATTATATCACACTTCATTATAACACACTTCATTATAACACACTTCATTAAAACACACTTCATTATAACACACTTCATTATAACACACTTCATTATAACACACTTCATTAAAACACACTTCATTATAACACACTTCATTATAACACACTTCATTATAACACACTTCATTATAACACACTTCATTATAACACACTTCATTATAACACACTTCATTATAACACACTTCATTATAACACACTTCATTATAACACACTT
>CM037787.1:64917077-64937846 GCA_021229015.1 Solen grandis
GCATTTTTAATGAAAATAAATTACTTAAAAGGTCAACGGACGTGCCCCCTAATGCGATGTTGTCAGATCCTAATCGCGTATAGTAAAGGAGTGCAAATTAGGATATGATTTTAATGAGATTGACTCCAAAGCAGACTGTCAGTGACTAGTTGCATACGGTTTGGCATACAAAACACACGCAAGGTTAACATGATCTCTGAGCATATACAGTCACAGTCCAACGTTGTGCGCCAAATGTCACAGGATGAGAAAAATACAGCTTGGCCGGGACTCGAACCCGTGGCCTTTAGTTTACAGGGCTAAACCGACTAAGCTACCGGACCACTTACATCTAATTCACGCCGATTGTGAGTTATCGGTACCGTGACATTAACTCTAAGGAAACACAGGTTTTCCCCTTTAAAAATATTTTCTTATCTTAAAGATTTCTTCGATACTTTATGTTAAATATCTTTTTTATCCATTCATAAACAATTTATAATATTTGATACTTTTTTGTGAAATAAAACTTAAACGGACTTTGAAAACCAATGGTGTACAGGTTTAGAAATTTACTGCAACAACATTCGCATCAACAGAGGACTTTTAAGTAAGAATTCACTTAGATTGAAACTGAGAAAAATTCGTAGGTTAAGGAATTTCTTAAGGAAAAATATAAGGATAAGGAAATTTCCTGGTTAATTCTAGGACGTATACTGCATACGGCCCCATATCTCGTTTTCATAAGATTTTAGATTTTAAGAGTTACTCAAATGCATTCTTAAAAGCATGAACCTATTAATGATGTTTATTTTTATTTCCTGTATGTTTGCGTACTGATAATATGATAAGAAATGACTTACTTTGCGGATGATGCGGAATATGCTGTTATTGTAAAGAAAAATGTTTCTCCTTTTCCATTTAGAAAACAAAATCCATTGTTTGGCGTAGGGGTCACAAACGTTGGTACACTTGAACATTTGGCAGTAGCATTGTAAACATATATTTGACATTGCAAAGCAACACTACTTAAAGGTTTTGTCGCAATGTCATCTGCAAAGTCTTCTACTTGGATTGCAAGTCCGTAAAATCCCACAGTTTCATTTGCGACATAAAATAAAGTACACCCATCCTGAAAATTATGTTGAAATACAACATATGAAAGATTGATTATTTAATGACAATATATAACTTGTTAACAAAAGATATCAAATCTTAAAACTAATGTCAAATAAAATATCTAAATACAGTAAGCTTTATATAGTCAACCAATTTTGTATATGTAATTTTACAGTTAACTTATCTATGAGCATTTATTACTTTTTCGAAAGTGGCATTCGGGTACTTCGTACAAAGACCCCCGCACTCGTTGTGTCCTTGGGCGTTTTGGTATTTAGCAAATCTGCAACGGACTATGTCTCCGTCTACATCCCAGACTGTAAAGAGGTGACATACAATACTAGCTGAATGAAAATATTTTAGAAGCAATGTAAACGTAAATCGAAAATTAATCGACAGTTTATTTCTGCCCAGTTTATCAATTTGCATGAGAGTTCGAGCTGTATCCTTCGCGTTAAGGGCTTCTGAATTCTAACTTTATTGATGCATATTTTCTAGTAATTCCATCAATACTCTTTCTCGCCAAAATTTTGTTTCTTTATTTACCACACTGATATAATGATGATCTTTGAGTAATTGGAAATATGTGCGACACAGCAGTATATATGGCATTATTAAAAACAAATCAAGGATTCTACTCATTCATACTGCCTGCTCGCACTCCAGATTGTTTTAAAAATAAATATTATATACAATACAATCGCTGCGTTTTGTAAACTTTACAGATATTTGTGTCCAATTTGTCAGAAAACAACATCCATATTTCATTAGTATATGTTACGTGTATTTAGAATTGATTTTTTAACAAAATTTGTATTTTCTTTATATAAGCAGCATTTTATGAGTAGCATCATTTTGAGCATGCTCCCGGAAACATACATATTTATATGTTTTCATTCATATATTATAATGTGATAATTTATGTGAAATAAAAATATAGGTAAAATAGAAACAATTGTATTTGTTTTGACTAGAAAATAAGACTTACCCGGAAACATAATTCTATGATTACAACCATGTTGTAGATAGATAACGGGGGCGGTCTCAACTGTTGGTGAGTTATTTATCTTTCCGTTGTCGTTTCTAACTGTGATGTCTGCTTCAGTCACGATACTCCAGCTACCAAAATTAAACCATGCAAATCCAGAGATACTGAAAATAATATAACAAATATTGAGGTCGGCACACAGATTTGCTACACTCCATTTCACAAGAATAAGCGTGTATATTTATATAAAGCCAGTACATCTTTTGAATAACCGTAATGTGAATTTGAATAATTTCGTGACAGTATTATAGAATATAATATAGAGAGAGCATCGGAAGAGACAGTTGCTGGACAAGTGGGAGTCCTGATGCGATACTCTAGTTCATATTACGAATAGACACATTGGTTCTTTTCCGTGCCCGGTATATTGCACCGATAAACGAGAGACAAGTTCTTATAGAAACCTCAGTTTGCCTAGCACCAGGCAAGGGTGCATCTGGTACCAATTTTATACGTTTTTTGGTTTGAGCGGTCGCTCCGGCTGAGATTCGAACCCAGAACTCTCGTAGCAAAGCGGAACACTTTACCACTGAGCTATTGAGCCGGTTCAAACAAAAAGGACCAACCAAAACTTTTTAAAAACATGAGACAAAATTGTAACGCACAACGATTTTCATGATCAATATTAAACCCAAATCAGTTCGCACCGTCTAAATTTAACAAACAAAAGGGTCATGATGGCCCTGAAGTCGCTCACCTGAGCATTGTCGTCATTGTTAACACTGTTTAAGAAATGAATTTACTGCACTGTTAAATTGGCAGGCATTTGTGATGTTCTGAAATTCCAATGGCTTTAACTGTAGTCATCCGTCCAATATCAGCCATAATCAAACTCACTGCAATAGTGTGACCACAAACATCGTGTATATGTTAAATTAAGATAACTTTTTAATTGGAGATGCTAGTGTGTAAACAAAGTAAAATCTGGCATATTTTTTTATAAACTATAACTGCTGACCGAATTGTACGATATCAGCCATAATTGAAAATGCCGCACGATTATGGCCATAAATATTGCCATGAAATTTGAAGATGATTGCTTAGAAATGAAGATGCAAATGTGTACAGAAGTAAAATCCAGTATTTTTTATATAATTAAAGGGTCATAACACCTGACCTAATATGCGAAATCAGCAATAATCGAACTAATTTGAGCGATTATGAGCATCAACATTTTGTTTATAAATTTTGAAGGTACACATGTAATTGCTTAAGAAATAAAGATACTAGAGTGTAAAACAAAGCAAAGGGAAAATTGACATTCTTTTTTATATTTAAGGGATGTAACTCCTGAACTTATTAGATGATATCAGCCATAACCATTTTAGGCCAAGAAATTATTGTCCTGAGGTTTGAAGATGTCTGCTTAAGAAATGAAGATGCTAGAGTGTAAGCAAAGTGGAAAATCATTTTCTTGTATATCTATAGTTGGCCAATATCAGCCATAATCGTACTTGGTCAAAAGACTATGTCTATAAACAGTGTCATGAAGTACGTTTCGGTTTCCTAGTGTAAATAAACAAAGTGTGGACGACCTACGGACGTCTGACATTCAACGATCCTAATAGCTCATCCTAAGCACATGTGAAAACCCATAATTTGCCAAAAGTGTTCGATCCCTATGGATATCATATTCTAAAGATAACCATATGCCAAAACAAACACGACGACTTTAATGTCGTTTCTCAAATCTTTAAAGATACATTTAAGCAAAAGAAGTGTATACACTTGTTCAACTAAAACGTGAAACAGTTCGTTGAATCTAAATCAGGCTCAGCAAGGTTTGTGAAAATATAATTATGTTTGTATTAATACATTTCACATGTACATTTATATGCATAAATACATTAAAGGCATTATATTTGAGAAAAGGTTTTACCGAAGAGAAAATTCCTTGATTACTGGTGTAACAGTGAACGTGCTTCTGAAACTTAACCACATTACCGGAGTACTGAAACCTGTACATGAGCCATTCAAGCTGAGTATGACATCTCCTGTACTGTTACAATCTAGGCATGCTATCGAATCAAGCGTCTGTATTGTTCCAGAATTAATACTGTTTACATCGCAAGATGTACTGTAGCGACTGAATTTACTCCATCCCGTTCGAACATAACCAATAACCTATTGGTATATAAATAAATTTAAATCATTAAGTTCGTGCTTCAAATAATATGGATATCGTCAAATCATTAAACAGTTATGAATAACCAAAACAAGGCATTTAAATCTTTGCATATGCATAAATAAAATGTAATTATTTGTTTTACTTATTCAAATAAAACACCACTTACTTTAAAATAAGACTTACGATATTTTTTAACTGAAGATTACAATAATTAATAATATCACTAATATTCATGTCATTGACTTGATATATTTCATGATAAATGGATGTATTTTATTCTTATATACGGTGGTATTACAACTTACTCACACGTAGAACTATTATGAAATCGAAAACTTATCAATAATTCCTGCATTAGCCAATGTGGAAGAAATTAAATACAGATGACCATCATAACATAATACAAATGTTCATGATATAAAATATACAATCAGCAATTGGTAATCATTCATCATACTCTCAAGATGTAAAATGCATTTTGTATTGATTGCCTTGTAAAATAACGACAGAAGAGACAAATACAATGCGATGTTCAGTGGATACCTACAGGAACGAGGATCTTTTTTGTGCGGGAATGAGAAATTGCCTTGTAGTAAATATAAACCTTTTCGGGAAACGCAACTTGATATCATACACAAAAACTAGTACAGAATGAAAACAGTGTTTAGTTTGAACAGATTATGTACTGGGTATAGAATAGTGTTCGGTTTAGTTTAACTAGTTTAGAAAAGAGTCAGTAATAAGTATGAACGATTTAGGGATTGATGAGAGGTATGAATTGCCTGAAACAGTTGCACCAGACTAACTGCAAAGATTAGCAAATTTCCACGTTTGAAAACCAAGATAATGGTAGAATCTTTGAATTATCAGGCACTATATGTGAGATTGAAAAAGGTAAAGAATAGTCACTAAACTATGCTACATTGCTTTCGCACTTTGATTCCTCATCTGACATTATACCAGTTGTAAACAAACTGTCATTTTCTCTACAAAAACATTGTTCAGAAAAGACCATGGTGTCTGATTCCCTGCATTTTCATGCTTTGACAACTTCTTGGGAATATGAGCAAAAACTTAAATAACCCTGCATTTCTGTGCAATACTCCACCTCAGAAAAAATAAAACTGCACCGGCATTCTTCAGCCGCAAAACTGACATTTTCAAACTATTGAAGCCCATATTCACCAATCCGTTGTCCCATACACATGGAAATCATGCACTGAATCACTGTAAGGGTTTTAAAGCCTAAATATTGAGTTATAAGAAAGTTTTCTTGAAAGAAAAGCGTATCTGCTTTAGATGTCTATTTTTTCTGTTTGTTGCACAAAAATACACAGTTAACGTAAGCTGTTTAATATGTGAGAATCAATCCTATTACTCCCTCAGTTTAGAACTCCAAGAGACAATGGCAGAAGCCCCAAAATTACCATGCTCTGAGCGGATCCATCTTCAGTAGTAAATCATGTGGTAAATTATTACATTTAAAGCGTATCCGTCAGAGAAGCAGTAGCAAAGTCAACATTTCAGCCCAATAACCGCTAGCTGCCTAGCTTGTGGATTCAGTCGGTATTCATGGTAAACTTGTTTCCTAGAAACTTGTCTCCTGTACTGGTACATTTCCTAATATCTAATGAGATACCTTATTTAGATTCTGGTATTGATATTAACCTGCTAATTAGGCGAAATCTATCTAAAAGACTGGTGTGAAAAATTTGCCATTTGCACAAAAACTAATCATTGGTGAAGTGTGCCTTGGGTGAAAGCACATACCCACACATGTGAGCATTAATAAGACTCACGTTCTTGTCATTACCGCGACAATATCTATGATCCATTCGCAGTGTATTAAGACTTCTCTCTTAATAAAATATTGACTTGCCCAGATCTCACAAATATCCTTCTTGGAATTAATCTCCTTGAGATTTCGCATTAACAGTGCAGCCGTCTCGAGCAAATTTTCGGTCACGGAACACAGAGATTCAGTCGCTTATTTTGCGAAAGACAAATGGATCTAGCGTATCTTATATTCAGCATTTTGTTTACAGGAGTGTCTAAATGGAAAATGGTCCTGCCTCTTTTCCGAGTAAGGACCTGCAATGTGTTTCAACCCATCCAGAGAGATTTCATGTCGGAAAGCAAATTGTATTTGTATAAGATATCGTCTGAATGTAAAAACTTGTTGCAAATGTTCTTCCCAAAGGAACTAGGGAAAGGAAATTCAGTGTATAGGCAGCTATGTCATTGTAACATATGTGTATATATCCGTGCAAGGTTGCCTTGGATTTGGTTATAATATTGATTTTTTTAATAACTGTATGTAATAAACCAATTTCTAGAAGAGGGGTGTTATCAGTGCTGGGCCATATCTTTTATTCTTTATGTTATTAGCACCAGTTCTCATTACTGAAAATATATTGTTAAGAGGTTTCACACTCATCCCAGCATATGTTTGGAGGTGTTTCAGACCATCGGTCTGAGGTTATACCAGACATAGTTCTGAAGGTATTGGAAATCAGGTTCCAGGTTTTTTAAGACAGGTTTAGGGGTTTTGCGTTTACTGCCTAAGGTTTCGGTATGAATGTCAAGTCTGTTTGAAGAAAATAGAAGCGACTCATTCTGATTTGTACATAGGGATCAGGTTTTATAATCATTGGTTGATTTTATTAATTATATTCTGAATGTTTCAAGGCGCCGTGTGAATCATTGTTAAACTCGTTGTTTAATTATTGGAAACATCATTTTATGACTTGTAGGATTAATCAACAGGCTAAGTTAGCCCTGGAAAAAATTTGTATATTTAAAGTTTGTTTCATCCCCGCTCGTTACACGTTACACAGACTTTAGCATGGTTTAATAAATACATGTATGTAACGTGTATCGGGGATAACTATTTCTAAATATATACATATATTTAATTTTTCTTAGGCTTATCTAGCCGATGATTGAAAACCAATGATTCGATGAAAATGATTATGATGAAACAAAAATCACGGGGATCTAACAATATAATCAACAAAGATTGGTTCAATATAAATACAAAACTCTAAAATATCTTGTCATGAAACCCTACAATTTTCCCTGTCTGGACTGTGTAAAATTAAAGAGATGAAACCACCTTAAAAGTATGTCTCGGGCCACCTTAACATTAATAGCTTATGATTGAAAATATTCTAGGATGATAAAACCCTACGTATATGACACTCTCTGTACCGACAAACAAGCAAACGAAACTGATGCTATATGAGCTAACCAAAGTTACAGGATGTATCGGAACCCTTGGCATCAAGAATGTTCTGAATCTGTTCGCCCCTAACAATGCTAGGTGACTACTCGGGAGACAGAACTTGCATCGAGATACCAAAGCCTAACAATCAACAACGATATACTTGTGCTATCTGAGATCTTACCCTGATGACAGTTGACAACATGTCAATTGAAAGACTGAGCGGACCCGCGTTATATACTTTTCAACAAGTCACGTGACCGACAAAACATAGAATCTTCCGGGCGAAACCATTTCCGTTAAATAAGAATAGCCAAAGGGTGTCAGCTTATACGAGAGACTAAATGGCCGTGATTTAAGCATTTAAATCGAATAATGAATTAAATCAATAAAATATGATATAATAAACTATTTAAACAAGACTTGATGTTTCTTTATAACAGAATGTTGAAAATAAAGAATGCGGCGTTAAAACATCGAATCGGGAACCGGAAGTGAAACTTGATAAACTTTACAATAATTTTTTAACGAAAAATATGGCTTTATTTAAACATGATAGTCCAGATTCTGTGTCCCTGTGTGATTCTGTTGACCTTTTGTGGCGCGTCTGAACAAGCCATTGCTGATATGGTCTATCTTGTATACATGTATACCCAAGGACATACCACAGTTTAGCTTCAAAATTGCTCCATCTTGTGGTATGACTATTTCAAAATTGGAAATGTGAAGTGCCGTGCTTTAAATTGAATTGCAGGTGACCATAGAGGATCAAATTGATATGATCTAAGCATATTAAACTGGGTAATATAACTCTTATTATAAAAGATAATAAACCAAAGCTTTAATTATTTTTTTTAAAAAATGGATACCAATAACATTATTAAATGTGTACAAATTACTTTCCGATAGTATTGTGAATATATTAAAAATGGGCTGAATATATTAATAGCAAAAGACCAAATTGACTTTGTTAAAAACCGTAACATTGGGGAGAATACCAGATTGTTATATGATGTTATGAGGTACACGGAAGACCATCCGATACATGGGGCGCCTCCGTGGCCGAGAGGGTAAAGTCGCTGACTTAAACACTCACTCAGCCCCTCACCACATGGGTTCGAAACCCGGCAGGGTCATTCGGATTTTCATCTGAGGAAGCCTTCCAGCTGGCTTGCGGTAGGTCGGTGGTTCTACCCGTGCATTCGGGGTCTTCCTCCACCTATAATTAGCTGGACGTCGCTATATGACGACACATGGTCTTATCATGCTCAATGATTTTGAAAAGGAATTTGATTCCGTATCATTCAATTTATTGAAGAAAAGACATTGTCAGTTTTTTAATTTTGGTGATTCATTTAGAGATGGATTAAATTATTTTTAATTAATTATCATTTAATGCTATTTGTTAAGAGAATTAATATATCAAACCAAATTGCATTTTCTTATTTAAAAAAGTATCTACATGGTAATATATATATTTATTTCATGCTAACTGATGAAATACTGTCTTCTATCAGTGAGATAAAATCCATATCCCACAATGTGATGATATGGATCTGTCGGGAGTACATTTTTACTTCTATAGTGGGGACTATGTCTACTTGAGAACAGGGTTACCCAGAAAAGGGCCTAAAAACTATTCAGGATAGGATGTATCAACACTTTATGTCGTTTGCTACAGTTTTCTACATTTTCTATATAGACACAGAAGAAAAACTTTAATTCTTTCAAGATTTTTTTTAAATTGCATGAATATAGAGAATCATAAAGGAAACATATTTAGGGGAATAAATTTGAGTTAACTGCCCGTGAATGTGATATTTTGGCACGTTTCAAACATTTAACTGCAGAAAACGTCCTTAAGATGACAGACTAGCACGCAGGAGGTACGGTTTCAAGATCAGCTTAGGGAAATATGTTTGTCATTCAAATAGTAGTAACGTGACTCTTTTATATTTAAACCATCAATTCTAAATAATTATTCTCTTTTAAAGTGATATATCAAGTTATAAATACACTTTTTGATCTCGAAACATAATTAGTCCAATATGATTTTAAAGATATGTTTAAAACTGAAATATTACAACAATGAATGTAGTTCAGTTTTTAAACAGGCAGTTGATTAATAGATACAAATTCATATAGATGTCACAAAAAAGAGAACACTTAAATCATTTAAGATATTTTCTCAGCTAATCTCTATCCCTACTGTAAGGTTTAAATGTTATTAAAATGGTATTGATATATCTCCCTTGTGCTTAGTGCCCATCACATCACGGTTTATCCAGGGCTGGTTGGTTATGCCCCACACCCGCTCGTTTGGTCTTACATAGGCTATATTTTGATGAAATTGTCGTGATTTGGGTTAACTTTTGTGCTCTGTAGTGAATATCCCCATTGTGAGCCACTTAATAAAATAAAATTCGTCACCCGACCAGTCACCAGGCCCTTTCTGTTTCCGAGACCACCTACAGACAGAACATCCGCTGTCACCTGGCAACTTCTTGGAGAAACAACTGGAAGATGATGTTTCATCCAAGGAAATGCTAAGTTTTATTTATACTTTGACTGAATATCAAAGTGATATTTGAAAAGGCAATACATGTAATACAAAACAAATGAAATCTTGGGAAGAAATTTAATGTAACATGAACCAAATCCAAAGAAACAGCTTATACGTCTATGAATTTGTTAACTGTTTAGCTTGCAAGTTCTCTTTGAGATATTTAAACGAAAAATAAACAGAAATGTTCAGAAAATATGGATGAAAATACAACTACTTCAGAAAAATAAAATCCAAAAGAAATGATAAATGAACTCAGATTAAAATCATGTAAAAAAGAAAAGCAAATCTTGACAAAGGATGTCAAGAAATAGTGTTATCACTATCGATAAAGAGATCAACACATGGCTAACGGTTTGTATTCAGCCAGAAATGTCATACCATCGAATTATTATCGAGGTTTGCCATGATTACTAAAAGACAGCACATCATCAGCCGTCTATACATAGTTCCCACATCAGTGAGTATCCCCACTCCTGACAACCATTTTTAAAGGCAGACTCAAGGGATTTCTATATGAATTACATAGAAACAGAAATTTCATTTTCTCATAATTTCATTATTTCTGCTCCAAAAATCAAAATGTATACACCTTTAAAAGCTCTAGAAATTCATATTTTAATAAAATATTTCTAATATGTATATAAGCACAAAAATAAACGTACAGTACAGAAAAAGGTATGGGTTAATCTTTAAACAAAATAAACAGTGTAATTATTTTGGTTTTTAAAGTTTTTTATCTTAAAATTCATCAAAATATTATTTTATATTTAAAATGATTAATTATAGCTGTTCAATATGACATAACTTTCAGTAAGATAGACAGAAAAAGAAAAACACAGTGTTGATTTATAAACAAAAAGTATTCTCAACTACATGTACATGTATTGGCCTGCATCAACTTAAACCTCTCATGATGGCTGCCAAAAAGTGTCTTATCAGTGCCTATGACATCAATTTGTATTAATGATGCAAATAAAGTCATTTAATCTCTAGTCTCTAGTTCTGGAATCTAACACCCTGCAAAGAGCAATCAAAACATGGCAATCATGGAATCACATGCAGTACCATATTTTTCGAGGGATATATTGTTAGTATATAGTCGGGAATTATTTATTTTTAATGAAACTATTTTTTAAAGGCAGAACAATTAAAAACTTTAGAGTCGGTCGTTAAAAAAGAGGGTCGGTCGGGAGACTAGAAACGGAACTTTTTTTTTTGGGGGGGGGGGGGGGGGCTTAGTATCATAAGATAGTTCATGACTGCAAAAGCAAAGAAATGGCAATTAAGAAGAAAAAGAAGAAGGCAATAATTAAAAAAGTCGTTGCAAATGATGATATTAATGATAACAAAACGACATCAATGGTTATGCTGAACAATGCCTCACCTCATTGCCATTTCCAGTTGGTCGAAACGTGATTATACCTCCAAGAAAATGTCCACCATCAATCCTCAAAAATAATGACATGAAAATCGCAACGGTAATCCATGCCGTCATTTTCATCACGTTGTCCCAGTTCTGATAACATATAATATTCGCACTCCTTCAAATATAGAAATTCAAAGTAAACTGTGTACATAAGTTGGCATTCTTCCAAGGGAGGGATGCTAAATTATATGAAAGTTTAAAACGAACTCCAGTGCATGCGCACTTAGTTCAAGGACATTTATTTTAAAAATAATAAAATTGGGACGCACATGCGCACACGTGCGCAAAAACATAACAATCATAAGAATAACATCAATAATATCAACAAACACCAGTTAGCTCTTTATATCTCATTTTGTGTTATGATTACATTGGACTAGTCTTTAGCCAGTATTTTCTGATTTTTTCTTTAACCATTTACTTTCCTTTCATTTTTTTTTTTTTTTAATTTTTTTTTTGTAAATAAACACATCATAAATAATGAAATGCATCATAATTATATAAAATCTAGGTTAAAAAATGCATTCGGGAAGTGAATATGATTTGTTTTGTAACGAAAACATTATTTCATTGGATGAAGCCTTCGACAAAAGTTTTATTCTTATTCACGAAAGGAAAATAAATTGTGTGCGTGTATTTCTATTCTGTTTATTTCAGATTGAATTTCGTTACCATCGTATTTTGAAACTAGGTACAAAATAAACAATACACTCAAAAAGATGATGACTCAAAGCTAGATCATTAATTTCCCGGTGTCTAAAAACAGTCGAATAACTCTTGATTTTACATATTCTTCTGTATAATCAGTCTTATTGTAATCAGGAAATGATTGGTTTCCGTGAATTTGAGAGCTTTTGTGAGAGCTTAATTTTTAACTGCAATTTAAAGAAAGATCTTATTATACATGGGTGGTTCTTCACTAACATCAATTTTGTATATATGTAGGTAGTTATCAACTTTCCTCCAAACATTTTGCACAATACGTCTAAGGTTTTCATGAACACTGTAGCAACGTTTAATGTCGCATCAACGCTAAATGTCACACGTGACGTTATATGTCGCAAGGCTGCAACCAACATTAAATGTCGCAAAATCTCCTGCCGTTATATATCGCATCTGTAAAGCCAAATATTGCAAAAAATGTACTGCCGCTATATGTCGCAGCATCAACGCTAAATATCACACTCCTTTATAAGCACTCTTTTCTAGTTTATGCTCCCGACGTATCCCGTGAGCCAGGTTTAAAACGGGATGAACTGGGTACGACCGTAAAGGCCCAGTCTTTATTGTACCGGTTTGAGATATAGAGGATGTTTTTTGTAGAAACATAGCGTTGTGGTAACGCACTTTTGGAGTCCAAGGCACTTTGGGACTTTACCTCAAAGTGTGTTACGCACTATGGGGACCGATCCTAAAGTGCGGTAGTTCTAACGAACTTTGTGGTCAGCTCCGAAAAAGGACCCCAAAGTGCGTTGATATGTCCCACACCGATTGCATCATTGACATGGATTATCGACCGTTACGAACATTTACTTAATGCAGATACCATCGTTATCGTCATCCTTTTCTCCTCCTCATCATCATCGTTATAATCGTGTTTGTCACGGTCATCGTCTTTACTATTAGCTGTGTGCATTACTGTTGTATCATTTGTTTGTAAGCATTATAAGATAAGTACTGCATATGGCCCTGATTACAACATGATTCTTTTTTTTTTTTCACTTCCTAATACATGTATATTACATCTCATAAATTTAGCGACAAATACGTTTTATAGCATTATTTTAAACCACAGAGCATTTAAAACTTGCCAGCATTATTATATTAAATATATATTTTATTGTAACTTTTACTTTCTTTAACTGTTTTTCTTTCTTACGCCGAAGATATTTCTTATTTATTAGTTTAAACATGTTTAGGTTTCAAACTTAATCTATTTGTATAATATAAGGATGATTTGGAATGTTGTATATACTCAATATCAAAGATATTCTGCTGTCCCGAAAAGCGACGGGAAAAAAATAAAGTAAAATAACAATTTCAATATCTTTATTTGGATTTTTATTGGATACGACGCTCCTGTATATAAACATATACCCTTATAATAAAACATTGGCCGTTAGAGACTGTTTTCGTGTGTCCGTAAATTCATCCGCATAACACTGTCCTTTAGATTTAGATTTTAATTGAAAGTGCATGTCTTAGGTTAAATAAATATCTGTTTCAAAGTCATTACAATGAATTCAGATAATTTATTCTAAACGAAATCCTAAGTTTGTCATATTTCTGATCAGTGCAAGTGCTTTCTACTATAATGTATCCGGGTTTGCATTAATTTTCAAAATCGGATACAATTAAATAAGAAACAGTAATATTTCAAGACAAACTGATCAAAGAAAAAAAAAGGATTTCGTTTACAAGTAATTATCTGAAATTATTTTTATGATTTCGAAACAAATATTCTTATTAGGATATGTGCAATTTCAATTTAAAGAGAATTAGATGAACTTCTGTGAAGCTGATTTTTAGATTCAGATGTCTATTCAAGAATAAACTGGCCAACATCCCCGTTCAATCAACACAACACACATACACACTCCGGAGACGGCTATATATAATTCCAAGATAAAATTCAAAGCACTGCAAGTACTGGTGGGTGATACCTTCAAAAGATGAAATGTAGACTTTTCCGTATGAATGTCCTAACTATTCCGAGTGAACTTGCCCTATTCCGTGTGTTTGTGCTGTTGATTATAGTCTCCGTGAGAGTTGACCTGAGGGAATCCACTCTTACCTTTTCAAAATAGAAACAACTCGAAATGAATATTAACTATTGTCTGGCACTGTGATTATGTAGTATGTTGTTCTGTGGGCCTGTCTGCTCTGTGGCTATCGTCCCAATAATTCCCCACATCAGACGACCAAAAGCTATGAACCCGGGGACAAACTAAACATTAACATGAACGAATGAACAGTCATTTATTACCACGTACAACACTTATATGATGTTTTAACTTCCGCTTAAAACAAAACGTTTCATGGATTATTAATTTCCTCTTATAAAGGAGTGCGACATGTAGCATTGATTTTGCGACAAAAAGCGGCAGTACAATTTTGCGACATTTGGCGTTACAGGTACGACATATATAACGTCAGGAGGTTTTGCGACATTTGGCATTACAGGTGCGACATATATAACGTCAAGAGGTTTTGCGACATTTATCTTATCACTTATATTTTATATATTTATTATAATAATTATATACACGGAATTATCAAAATCATGTGTTCTGTATGTCCTAATTTTAGTGAAGAGGACGTTAAGTTGTAAACTATTAATTTCAAGTAAGAGGCGTTTTGTAGCTAGTTTACCGCCATTTTTTCTGTGTAAATTAATTTAATTCACCCTATGCGTCCCCGGTATATGGTGAACATCAATTCATGATCTTTGTACATCAATATTAATTATGGTCTTTGAAAATACACAATAATAAATATATATGTGATTATGTAAATATATGGCACTGTAAGGAGAACTTAATAAAACAAGAATTAAGATGTACTGTGGTAAAGAAAAACCATACCATCATTAAAAACGGCTTGATAACAAAAATGTCTGAAATAAACTGAAACGAATTTATAAAATATCGTTTTATATTTTCATCTGAGAGACAATATTAACATTGTTTGAAATAACAACTGGTTCATTATTACTGTCTTCTACGTCACTCTCCAAATATGAACGGAACTTATTTTCTTAATGCAAATAATCATTTAAGATTTATACCATAATAAATAGCATGACTGGATCCATAAAAGAAAATCGAGTCTACGGGAAAGGAAAATCAAAACAGGAAAATAGTAGAGGGTTTTAAGGAAACTTACATCTAAGTTGTGGAGTTTTTCGACCAATCATTACCAAATCATTTCTATATTTTGAAATCTTATACTGTTGTAAATAAAGTTAACTAAGGTAAATTTGCGTTCGTTGTTGTTGTTGTTTCATTTGTTTGATTTTGATGCTGTTGCTTTAAAATTTTAATCTGCTCTTACTTACACAATCATTCATTTAAAAGCAATTAAGGTATTCGTTTCCTTCAAACATCAGAATAACGTTCCAAAATAAGATACTCGGTCAGTAGTCTGGTTTTAACATTAAAAAGTATTACCATGAAGTCACAAGCAACAAGAGTACAAAAAATGTTTTTCCATACCCCGCAGTCTTATTTTACGGCGACTTGATGATTAGCATCTTAAAGCTTCACTTGTTGACTGTGACTGAAACAAAAGAATTAGGCTCATTCTGTAGGGTATTTTCACTTAGAACTACCGGTCAAGATGGCCGAATAGTTAGCGAGTCTGGCCTGGAATCGGGAGGTCGAGGGTCGATACCCTGCCGCGACATAACAAAGTCGTTAAAACTGGTACTGATATAGCTCCCTTGCTTCGCACTTGGCATATACGGGTAGTTCAAGGACTGGTTGGTCCGGTGTCAGGATAATGTGACTGGGTGTGGTATCATGCCACATGCTACAGCGTGATACTCCAGTGTGGAATCAATATATCTGTCTCATGAAGACATAATCTCCAAATTACTGAAATACTGTCGGCAGGACATTAAACTCAAAAAACAAATAAACAAACAAAAGATTGAAATACTGTCAGTGGGACGTTAAGCCCATTAATAAAATAAACATGTTCACTTCTAGGAAAATGTAGCTCATAGCCATTTTGTGCAATGTTCGGTCAACGAGATGCTCTTTGTTTTATTTAGGTTTTATATCCATCTGATAGTGTTTCTATCATTATGAAAATTTCAGCTCCTTGAGACAGATGAAGTGCTGTCCCACTGCGATGTAAGAAACTGTAGACAAGTGACATGATACCACACCCAGTCACATTATCCTGACACCGGGCCACCAGTCCTGGAACTACCTTTATATGCTGAGTGCCAACTAAGGGAGCTATACCAGTACCAATTTTTACGACTTTTATGCAAAGAAAACATAACGGAATTTATTTGAAGTTTATCAAAACAAAAGTGTTATCTATTGCTCAGACGTATTTATAGAGATATTCTGTGAGAGATAGGTCGCTGGGTGCGTTTTGTTTTCCAATATTATTAATGACCATACGCACTGATTGGAGTGATTTTGATATAGAACAAAATATAATTAATATTAATAATCTTCACTAAAAATGTTTAGTTATCGCATACGCGACTTCAATTTAAATTATATTACCTGATAGAAGGTCAGCTATTATTACAAATATAGTAGGACGATACAGCAATTATTCTCAAACGGGCTAAAATTTCAACAACATTTTTTTTTTTGTACATTCGAGGACTTGTAAACAGGACATTTTTGCGATTGGATGGTAGTTTAATTGTGTAAAATGATATTTTGAAAAGGAAGTACTTAAGCAATATAAAGGTAATGGTTGTTTATAAATGACCAAGCATTTTGTTCAAAATCCCAAATTATCAAATTAAAAAAAATAAATAACATTTTATAAAATAAAATTGGGATTCGGCGAAACTCGGCATAATTCGCAATCGCAATGTAAACGTTCAAGCTTTATAGCAGACCGAATGACTGTTGAACAAGTTTTAATGTACGTTAACTAACGAATCGAACTCTATCGTGAAGACCCGGTGGCCGGTGGGTTGGCGAGTCAGGGTGGGTTAGGATGGTCGTGGATTCGATTCCCAGTCGCGACGTACCAAAGACTTTGCATATCTCCATCGCTTCAGGTACTATGCACTTAAGAGAAAGTTTTAATTAAAAGACAGAAAGTCCAAGTTTCAGGATGACGTGAATGGGTGTGATATCATGCCTCTTGTCTTTTCCACTTCATATCGCAGAGAGACAATGGTTTTTAGATAACCGCAGACTACTGAACCGCGAGAGGTTAAACGGAATCAATCTAACAAATACGTTGAAACATCCAAAAGACTAAAATCTTGTTGGTGGGACATTAAACTCAAATTTAGAATCCTACTGACATCATTTTATAGGGTACGAGTTCAAAAATATTCCCTATTATTACATTGCATAATTCATTACAGTATGTTTTATTTAGCATACATCCGTCTTGTATACTTTAACTTTTCAGTCATAATTTGGGGGTTTTATCAACAAAAGAAAGACAAAATGTAGTGTTTGCAAATTGCAAAAGCCCGTCGTTAAAGAAAACCGTTTACAGATGGGCATTTAGTACGAATTTGATCAAGTTTAACTTTCTGTATGTATTATGTCTGTTAATACCTATCGACAGACGCATACTCATGCGATGCAACATTCCGTGATTGTAAGAAACGGTGGTTTCTCCATCAGAGACAAAAACGTTGCGAACGGTATTGAACCTATATTTAAAATTATAAAACCTTATATTAGAAATTATACTTTCGTGTGCCGTCAGATGACTGATCATGTTAACTTCATAGGCTGAAACATGTGAAGATTCAACGTTGCGGAACGTATCACGTGGTATCGCAAGCACCTGCTTCGGGGATACAGTATATTTAACCGATTTCCCTGAAGTGGGCGTTTATGAAAATAACATTTTCCCGTGCAATGTGGACCCGATCTTACTGAAATCAAATTCAGTATCGGTAACTGAATCTGACAACATCGTATAGAGGGTCGTCTCACATTGACCTTTGTATAAGCCAATCAAATCGGCGCCTACCAAATCGTAAGGTATAACCAGAGGAAGTAACCGCATCAATGTATATGAACAAATAACAAGATGCTGTCCTGCAGCGAGAACTACCACAAAATCCCGAGAGTACCAAATCAGCTTCTTTTGGTTCAGGCTTTAATGCTGGTATCCGTAATTTAGTAAGAACAGCAGTTGTTGAGGCATCCATTTTTAATGTGTCATATTACTGATTATTTACAATAGGGAAGAAAGATGTATAAGCAGCCAGATAGCTCAGTCGGTAGAGCATTCTCCCTGTAAGCAAAAGGACCCGAGTTCGAGTCCCGGTCAAGATGCACATTTTTCTCACCCTGTGGCAAATGTTTTACCGATGTCAGTTAGAAACGCGCTATTTAGTTGGTTTAAACGTGACCCCCTAATGCGATGTCAGATCCTAATCGCGTATGGTAGAGGAGCAAAAATAAGGAGATAGAATGTGACTTACACTTGTCGAGTTTATTTGTCAGGAAACAAAGCCTTCGCCAACATTACCGCTGGAGAATATAAAAAAAAAATATTGATCATCTGTGAACGATCTGTTTTAAACAATTATGGCTGCAGGTGACGCCAGTGAGCAGTACAGTAGGCGGAACTGTTTACGTGTATCAGGAGTGAATGAAACCCCAACAGAGTCCACCGATGAAATCAACACAAAATGCCGACGCAGTAGGTGCCACCATCACTGTGAATGACATAGATCGGAGCCACCCGATCGGTCCCAAATTACCCAATCTAAACAAACCACGAGCTATTATTGTCAAATTTTCGTCCTACCGTGCTCGTTATATTTTTACAGTATGCGCGCAAAGGCCCGCTCTTGCGGTTTCAAAGTTGTCTTCATAAATGAAGATTTGACCAAGCACCTCAACAACTTAAAGTTCCATGCCCGTAGAATGGTCAAAGCTGGGGAGATTCAGGGTTCTTTGTCCCATGATGGTAATATCCTTGTCAAGGACCAGAAAGGTAAAATTCATCGGGTAAATACTAGAGATGACCTAGATCGCATTGTTAGTGGCTAGTGTTGTTGTTGTTGTTGTATTGGAGTTTACCGTCGCTGCGATAGTATTTCAATCATATAGCGACGTCCAGCTAATTACAGGTGGAGGAAGACCCCGAGTACACAGAGGTACCCGGGTAGAACCACCGACCTACCGCAAGCCAGCTGGAAGGCTTCCTCACATTAAAAATCCGAAGTCCCTACCGGGATTCGAACCCACAGCGGTGAGGGGCTGAGAGATTTGTAGTCCACGACTGTAACCGCTCGGCCACGGCGGCCCCTAGTGGCTAGTGTGGTCACGCTATGTTTGCTGAGCGGGTATACATATCTACCTGTATGGGGTATTTACCTGTGCTTATCTGTCAATCGAACATGGAATATTCTCGTTTATAATGTGCTATACATATATAGTTCCATATGCTGTGCTTATCTGTCAATCGAATCATGGAATATTCTCTTTGTCTGACTTAAATGACGCATAGTTATTATCTTATATATGTACATACGACTTTTGGATATTGACGATAAAAATTTTGAGGTTTAAGAATAAAGACTTAAATATATATGAAAAAAAGAATAGTAAAAATGTTGCATTTAAATTGCTATGGTCAGCAGTTAATATATATGTTGTGTACATGAAACTATAATATTGCCATTTATATATTATACAATGTTAAGATTATATAAATATAAATTAAAGCCATCGCTATATACTCTGCATTACGAGTATTTTTATAGTGTAACGGCCATGCCTTAGATACCACATACATCCTTTTGCATTGAATTAAAAATATAAGTACACCTATCTGTATGCATACGTGCGTAACTCGTACGTATGAATGTATGTGTACATTTTTTCTTCTTTTAACAATTTCTTCATGTATGTTAGGAGGAAATATGCACCTGCACTTTTTCGAATTTAAGTTTCATATCAGTTCAAATATTGAGTTATCACATATTCTCACTTAAGAAGAAAAGATGCTGAACTAAATATCAAGATATATGATTAAAACTCAAAAGAATTTCATAAAATAGACAGAATTATTGTCGTAAATCTGTGCAAATGAATATATGTTTGCCATATTAAACAATTTACAATGATACATATTTTACTGAAAATTCCTAAAGCTTAATAGATCTTATCCTTGTCAAAAATAATGAACATGTTATGTTGAGTGATGTGGGTGAACCATACCTTACTCAAAATATAAGATAATATTGTCCAAATTTTTGCATCTTGAACCTTAAAGAAAGTGATAATCAAAGTCATTTGATAAATTAAGAGGACTTTCCGAAATACTGACTGGAACTCACTCAAAGACCCTGATATAAATAAGTATGCTTCAAGTCTAACTGAACATATTCATAATAATGTAAGGAATGTATACCATATAAGCAAATTAAAGAATTTAAAAAATGACTATCCATGGAAAAAGGTAAGATAAAATTAATTATAAGAAAACGAAAAAGAGCATTTCGAAAAGCCAAGAGAACTAGTGTATGTTTGAACATCACTGGTTTATTTTTAAACTTAAAACTTAGGAATGAAGTAGTTATAAATATTAAAAAAGCAAAGAG
>CM037787.1:64937946-64972283 GCA_021229015.1 Solen grandis
ACGTCGTACTCGAATATCTGTAGAAATTCTGCAGAACTGCAAACTGTGTAAGTTTCAACTTTCTATCTCATCCTGAAGCTCTTTAATCCTAAAATGAAATTTTCGGTCCTATGTTCGAATCTTATTTCAGCCACAGAACTACGGTCTTTCGGAATTTAGGTAAGCTGACAGGATATGCACACCTTTGATTCAAGATGTACCATCTGTGAAAATTTGATGAAAATCCGACTATAAATGACGGCTGTCGAGCGCGAACACCATTTTTCACTACTTTTAGCTGTGACGTCATGTGACGTCATAGGGTGCTGAAGATGCTTTTCTTCAAAAAGCGCTACCTTACTGTCTATAATTCTGAAATTTTCATTATTCTGAACAACTGGCATCATGTCGAAATCATTGCCCTAAAATGAAAATTAAAGTATGCCTATGACGTCACATGACGTCATATGACGTCACCACTCAAAATATATGTAGAAATTCTGCAGAACTGCAAACTGTGCAAGTTTCAACTTTCTATGTCATCCTGACGCTCTTTATTCCTAAAATGTATTTTTCTTTGTTATGTTCGAATCTTTTTTCAGCCTCAGATCTTCTGTCTTTCGGAATTTCGGTTAGCTGACAGGATATGCACACCTTGATTCAAGATGTACCATCTGTGAAAATTTGAAGAAAATTCCGACCATAAATGACGGCTGTAGAGCGCGAAAAACCATTTTTCACTATTTTTAGCTGTGACGTCATGTGACGTCATTAGGGTGCTGAAAATCATTGAAATCAAAATTTCCTCACGTGACTAATATGCCATAAAAATATTATCGTCCTAGGACTATTGCAACATATAAAAATAAGCGTTTAGTTGGGAAAGAAGAAAAGAATAATAATAACTAGATGTCATTCGTGAAAACGAATGATAGGACTTTCTGCAAGCTGTGTTAATGCAAAAGCAGGAGATAGAAGTTTCATGTAATGACTCACCTCTGGTAGTATTTCATGTTCATGCTGAACAATTGACATTATATTTCCGAAATTAGTGCAAATGATAAGAACTAAGTATTAGTCTGTGACGTCACATGACGTCATATGATATCATAACTCTAAACATATGTTAGAAATTCTGCAGAACTGCAAACTGTTTAAGTTTCAACTTTCTATCTCATCCTGAAGCTCTCTAATCCTAAAATGAAATTTTCGGTCTATGTTCGAATCTTATTTCAGCCACAGAACTTCGGTCTTTCGGAATTTCGATTAGCTGACAGGATATGCACACCTAACTTTCAAGATGTACCATCTGTGAAAATCTGAAGAAAATCCGACCATAAACAGCTGCTGTAGAGCGTGAACACCATTTTTCACTATATTAGCTGTGACGTCACATGACGTCATAGTGTGCTAAAGATGCTTTTGTTCAAAGGGCATATTTTACTGTCATAACTCTGAAATTTTCGTTATTCTGAACAACTGGCATCATGTCAAAATCATTGCCCAAAAATGAAAATTAAGAAGTATGCTTATGACGTCACAAGACGTCATATGACGTCAAGACTCAAGATATATGTAGAAATTCTGCAGAACTGTAAACTGTGTAAGTTTCAACTTTCTATCTCATCCTGAAGCTCTTTAATCCTAAAATGAAATTATCGGTCCTATGTTCGAATCTTATTTCAGCCACAGAACTTCGGTCTTTGGGAATTTCGGTTAGTTGACAGGATATGCACACCTTAGTTTCAAGATGTACCATCTGTGAAAATTTGAAGAAAATCCGACCATAAATGACGGCTTGTAGAGCGCGGAACACCTTTTTTCACTATTTTTAGCTGTGACGTCACATGACGTCATAGGGTGCTGAAGATGCTTTTGTTCAAAAGCGCATACTTTCCTTTCATAACTCTGAATTTTCATTATTCTGATACAACTGGCATCATGTCGAAATCATTGCCCTAAAATGAAAATTAAGAAGTATGTTTATGACGTCACATGACGTCATATGACGTCACGCCTCAAAATATTTGTAGAAATTCTGCAGAACTGCAAACTGTGTAAGTTTCAACTTTCTATCTCATCCTGAGCTCTTTTATCAATAATAAAAATAACTAGATTTCTTTTGCACGGCAAACGATAGGACTTTCTGCAAACCGTTTTAAAACTCAATCAAACTGAAAATTATTAATACGGAATACGCAGAAAATATTAGGTATCTAGAGTGTAACCTATACATTCTTTAAAAATTTTCAAAAATTCATCAATTTATGTTTCAGATGCTTACAAACTTTTTGATCCAACGTCTATTCTGAAGTCATAT
Source organism: Solen grandis (assembly GCA_021229015.1). Classification (NCBI taxonomy): domain Eukaryota; kingdom Metazoa; phylum Mollusca; class Bivalvia; order Adapedonta; family Solenidae; genus Solen; species Solen grandis. Next base: position 64,940,246 of record CM037787.1, read on the forward strand.
TTTTTGTGAATATATTGCATATGAAAATTCAGCATATTTAATATATATGCCCTAAATTTTTTGTAGTTCTGGACCATTGGGATCACACTGAATTTTCTTGAAACCCAGAAATGAAAACAAAAAATAACCCCATGATGTCAAATGACGTCCGGCCTATGAAAATCTGAAGAAACCTTTAAAAATAAAATATGTGTGAATTTCAGCTTTTTATCTCATATGGAATATCATTCTGATAAAGTCATCTCCTATATAAACGCTACATAAGATGTAGGAAGATCGTGTACTTTAGTCAGATTGTACTAAATTTAATTTCGAGGTCACATTTTTTTAAACTTGGTTTACCCCAGAACCTCGGTCCTTTCAATATTTTGGAAACGAAAGTAAGAAGCACAACAAAATCCTAATTATACCTTCTGTGAATTTACTAGAAAATCCATTCAAAAATAAATTCTACAGAGCGCGTACAAAAAGTTTTAAATGAAAGTCAAATCTAGCGGGCTATGATGTCATATGATATGCTAGTTGTCTTTAACTACAGAATATACCCAGTCGGCCCGAAGTTATCGGCCAATATAGCACTGATATCGGCACCTATGTCTGCACTGTGGATGATTAATACCTCCACAAAATGCTTTTTATACAGGAGAAGCCGACTCCAGGCAGAGCATAGATAAGCACTTGTATACATAGTAGATTATATAGATAGCAATCAATAAGTAAATAAAGTATTTTTTAAAATGGATAGAGAATCAGTTATGGTTATTTGGCACAGCAGTTAAAAGTGTAGGCACAGTTCTTAGGACATTGCACTTCTCTTAGTCGCCATCTGTTTACATTTTATGTTTCAAGTAAATACCATGTATAATATTCAAGTTAATGTTGAGACAAGAAAAAAAAAGCTATTTAAACAAAGGGAGATTTAATTAAAACAAGAGGGCCATGATGGCTTTTGAATCGCTCACTGATTATAAATGAGCAACATATGTTGGATTTTCATATTGACCTACTTTTTGACCCCCATGACCCACTTTTTTAATTTGCCAAGATTTTATGGAAACAGACATTCTGACTAAGTTTCATGAAGATATGGCCAAAAAATGTGGCATATGGAGTGTAAACAAAGGTTTTTATAAGATTTGAACTCAGACCTACTTTTTGAAACCCCAAAATGGCCAAAATTCGAACTTGTCCAAGATTTTATGGAAAGAAACATTCTGACCAAGTTTCATAAAGATTGGGCCAAAAATGTGGCTCTAGAGTGTTAACAAGGTTTTTCTAAGATTTGACCTCATGACCTACTTTTTGACCCACATGACCCAAATTCGAATTTGTCAAAGATTTTATGGAAACAAATATTCTGACCAAGTTTCATGAAGATTGGGCCAAAAAGGTGTTCACAAGGTTTTTCTAAGATTTGAACTCATGACCTACTTTTGACCCCACATGGCCCAAATTCCAAAAAACTAGTCAAAAAATTTTATGGAAAGAAAACATTTGACCCAGTTCATGAAGATTGGGCCAAAAAATATGGCCTCTAAGTGTTAACAAGGTTTTATAAGACTTGACCTTGTGACCTACTTTTTGACCCCCACATGACCCAATTTCGAACTTGTCCAAGATTTTATGGAGAAAAAATTCTGACCAAGTTTCCTGAGGATTTGGCCAAAAATGTGCCTCTAGAGTGTTAACAAGGTTTTTATAAGACTTGACCTTGTGACCTACTTTTTGACCCCACATGACCTAATTTCGAACTTGTCCAAGATTTTATGGAGAGAAACATTCTGACCAAGTTTCCTGAGGATTGGGCTAAAAATGTGGCCTCTAGAGTGTAAACAAGATTTTTCTAAGATTTGACCTCGTGACCTTCTTTTTGACCCCTCATGACCCAATTTCGAACTTGTCCAAGATTTTATTGAGACAAACATTCTGACCAAGTTTCATGAAGATTGGCCTAAAAAATTGGCCTCTAGATTGTTAACAAGCCAAAATTGTTGACGACGGACGAAGGGCGTCACACAAAGCTCACCCTTGAGCCCGTTGTGCTCAGGTGAGCTTAAAATGGGGACCAGGTAGAGTTACAGTACTGGACACTGCAGTTTTCCTAGTTGCCATCAGATTCTGGTTACATTTAAATTTCAAGTCAATACATTGTATAATATTTGAGCAATGTTCCGGACAAGAAAAACAAAATTAACCAAAGGGAGATAATGCAAAAATGAAACCAGGGCAATAATTGAAACAACTCAAGCGAAATTTATGACATGCACCTATCCACCTGATTATCAATTCACACACAACATTTGAACCGAGTTGGTTAAGAAATGTAGTTCACATCACAAGATATTTAAAGTCAAATCAGGGGCAATAACTCCGTAATCCTCGTGGGAACGAAGTGAATTTTGCGTCTTGTGATCTACTGCTAATGAAGAACCATTTTTGCAAAGTATTAGATGAATCAGACTGAAATTGAAAGAGGAATTCACTGGACAAGACATTTCAAGTTGATTCAGGGGCAATAACATCGTAATCCTTGTGGGAATGAAGTGAAATTTGCGTCTTGCACATTTAGTTCTTCTGTCAGGGGTCAAGATAAGCTGCGTATTTGCGTAATTACACAAATAAAATAGATAAAAACCCAATTCTTTTAAAATTCTTGCGTATCAAAAAGCAATTAAAATTAGATTACTCAAATATCCAAAAATATTAAAGCGTACTGGTACGCAACATTTTGAAACCCAGTGATGTTTACAAATACTCGTATATGTTTGACTGGTTACTTGCGAATCCGCAAAATAGTCTTCAAACGATTTCCGGTAATTTCCTACTTTGGGTTCCATTCAAGTAAAACATAAATCCAGTCTGCTTATTTGTTCATCTGACGCTTTTCTATTTGTTTGCTCTTTTCTATTTGTTTGCTTCAAATATGGTTTACATAAGGCAGGAAGAAACGGGTAAACGTTTAAAAACAACACTGAGTAGATACCTAGCACTGCAAACCAAACATCAGGAAATTTGTGTCACAATAATTGAGATCTGGAAGTTGAGATAGAGTTGATAGCATCCAATTCCATGTTAACCAGTAAATAATTTGTTTTAATTCAATATTTAAAGGTGCTAAATCTTTGGATCAGGAAGATCAAATATGATTGAATGTTTTTGTTTTATTTTATTGTTGAGGAGCTAATGATAAATCTGCTTATGATAATTGTTAAATTGACATTGTTGCATACAAGAACAGCAGGCATATATACCAGTAAGAACATGTACTGTTATTTCAATTCCAAAATTAAGTTGATGAAAAAAAAGCAATTGACTTAATGATGGAGTAACCATATTTTCATTACTCAATTAAAATTTTGATGGAGTAACCATATTTTATTACTCAATTAAATGGCTGAAAGTACCGGACAAGATTTTGCTTAAATACCGCATGACCGACTGATCAACCAACTGACTGACCAACCAACCCCTTAACAGGGTGATTCTCTTCCATTTGTGCTGGTATACAGGGTTTTCATTTCAAAACAAAAATAAATCAATAAAAACCTAGTATCATATTAATTAATATAAAATCTTAAGGTTTTTAGAACAGGGTTGCTTGCAAAACTGTTCTAAGGAAGCACACATTTTGGATTTGACAACAGTTTGGGCTATATTAAGAAATTTTTTATTTTTAGTTTTCCCTCTTTTTTACTACACAGATAAAAAAGTCCAAAATTTATTTTCTCTCTTAACACTTTATGGTGACATATTTTCATGTTTATTTCAAGACTCAGAACGATTGCGATTAAAAACTAAATAAAAATGTATTGAAAATAGATGCTGGAGATATTGTATTTAATATAATCTTAACGGAGCTGTATTTCAATAGAGATTTGACTGTTTCGTTACATTTTGGAGTAAACTTAGTTCATGTAAATTTTAACACCAATGAACTAGCAGTATAATTGGACATTTGTTAAGTAAAGATGACCTGTAATTTGATGGTTGTCGCATTACGACAGAATATGTTCAAAATCAAAACCTACAAGAGTGAAAAAAGAAAGACCAATGCTGTTTTGGGTTAAACATTATTTCAAATTGCCTACACATACCATCTTTTCTACATCTGTTCAGCATTCTTGTCCTATTTTTTGATAAACAAAAATAAACAAATTTAAAAAAGAATCTTACCATATAAGAATATATAAGAAAAAATGAATTCAGGTTTTGAAAAAGACAATAATGTAATGCCCAAGCATTACTAATTTTTCTTACCTTTGTTTTTGTCTTTGGGTTGGATCAATTTGTATCTGCTATTTGCAGCGTCTCTGACAAATCACATAAATTTTGACAGTTGACTGACTTGTCTGCCAGCAAACTAGCCAAATTAATGCATTACGCCAGGAATATTCTCTTCACCTCCGTGTCACATTTGCAATCTGTCTCGATGTAAACATGCCATGTACTGATGTAGGCTACAGTAATCCATTTCTGTAATGTCTGTATTTAGATTTTCAGTGTGATTTAGATGTCATTTCCAGCTTGATTCACTTTTACAAGTTATAATTAAGGTTTATGCCAAGTAAATCCGTTTAATTATTGGTAGAACATTGTATTTTTAAAAGTTTTAATCTGCAAATTTACATCTTGGGTAGCTCTGTGTACTGTACTGTAATGTACTAGGGTATACTATATTGATAAAGAATAGAATTGAAACACCATTAAATTATTGTCATCACTTGTTTAGCTAGTAATATCAATATGATATTAGTAAAAAGTTTATTTTGCAATTTATATGACTAATACATATCTGTGAACTTATATTTTCCGAAAATGCTTCAATTAAGGTGAAAGCGAAAGTAGGATATTTTTCGAATATTCTACAATAGGGTTTAAATTCCTATTTTTGATGTTACTTCCTTATACTTAAATCAATTTTAAAACTCTAAGTACCAAAGTAATCGTCTTAAAATTCTCTACATCTCACTCGCTTAATGTGAGCCCTTATTTCGAAGAGTTTTAAGATATTAGCCGTACAACTTTGACAACACGGCAGAATCGCTGAAATTCTACATGTTTAAATTCTTATTTTGGATGTAACTTCCTTATACTTTGATCAATTTCAAAACTTAAGGTACCAAAATAATCGCTGAAAATTCTCTACATTTCACACGCTTTATGTTTAGGAATATTTTAATACTTTTTGAGATACAAGCTTTTAAACCTCCTGAAGAATGAAAAAAATCACCAAAGCTATATGCACGAATTTCGTTTTTTTTCCCATAACTCCATAAATCTTTGGCCAATCATTAAACTTTAAGCGTCAAAAGAACGGACAAACATTGCTCTACAAATGATATTCATCATCATATTTTCAAAAATCAAAGGTTTTTCGAGATATAAACTGTTAAACACACTGTGGGTTACCAAATTTTCATTTTTCCGCCATAACTCAACCGATTCAACCCCGATCATCAAAAACTAAATATCTTCTGAAAGGTATTTCAAAGCACTACAAATTATACGCATAGTGTCTCGATAGAATATTTACCGTTTTTGAGATATTTAAGGCCAAAGAAAAAGCCGATAATTGATATATGACCTTGACCTTTGGGATTTTCCGGAAACGGAAGTGACATGGCTCCATAGAATCTAATACTGCATCTTCAGACAAAATTTCAAGCAAATCATACAAAAAATAAAGCCTACAGGGCTTAAAAACCGTTAAGTTTTTATACGAAAGTTTTATTAGCATTATGACGTCATGTGACGTCAAATGGCGTTCATCTGTTTAGAATATAAAGAAGACCTAGAGACTAATATTCAGTCTAAATATCACTTCTAGCTTTCTGGAAGCGATTTTATACGCATTTGAAATTTGAGTCATTAGTTCGAATCTTGGATTCGCCATAAAACATTTGCCTTTTCGAATTTGGAAAAACGGACACCGGGATGCACAACTAGAGCCTAACATACACATTCTGTACAATTTTGATGAAAATCGGTCCAGAAATAATGGCTGTAGACCGCGTACAAACTTTTTCACCCAACGTCAAATCTGACGTCATATGACGTCATATGAATATGAAATTCATTGCATCCGAAAGCTCATGGTTTGAAATATACGCCATAAAATTTTCATTGTTCTGAGTCAATGGCAACACCTCGAAATTAACACAAATATAAGAGGAAGAAAAAAAGAATAATAAGAAGAAGAAGAAGAATAGGATAATAAACATAGGACTTTGCTTTAGAAAGTCATAATCAGAGTATTCTGGATAAAGAATGATAGGACTTTCTGCAAACATGTTATGCGAGCAGAGTTTATTTTCACATAATGTTAAGACTCACCAGAGACCTACTAACATGACAAAATTTCAACTTTCTATCTCAAATAGGAAGTTTTTATAAGCATTTAAAAATTTGCGTCCTTGGTTTTTGAATCTTGATCGTCCCTAAAAAGAATGCTTGGACTATTTCGAATTTTGAAATACCGGACACCGGTATTACACAATACAAACGTTCAATTACACATTCTGTGAAAATTTGATGAAAATCGCCCATTAATAATGGCATGCCGTGTACAAACTTTGTAGTCAATTTCAAATGTGACGTCATATGACGTCATAGGCTCTGAAAATTATTGAAATCGAAATTTCCAGTGTCTGAATCAATGTCATTAAATTTTCATTGCCCTTCGACAATTCAAATATTATAAAATACTCTTGTTAAATAATTAGAATAATACATATATAAATGACGTCACGTGACGTCATATGACATTTATTTTCACAAAATGTTTAAGACTCTTAGGACCTATATACTGACAAATATCACTTTTCTATCTCAAAAAGGACGTTTTTATAAGCATTTAAAAATTTACGACCTTGGTTCGAATCTTGGAATCGCTATAGAACCATGGACTTTTCGCAATTTTTAAAAAACGGAAACGATATGCACAACTAGAACTAATATACACATTCTGTGAAAATTTGATGAAAATCGGCCCATTAATAATATGGCTCTGGCCCGTGTACAAACTTTCGTAGTCAATTTAAAATGTGACGTAATATGACGTCATAGGTTCTGAAAATCTTTAAAATCGAAATTACAGAATCTGAAGCATGCGGCTTTAAATTTTTCTTTTCCCCTTCATTTTTTTTCAAGATATGGGAAAAAAATTTGTTAAAATTTTAAAAATTTTTCATTATCAAAATAAGGGACGTAAACGGGGACTCATATGACTTTTATTTTCACAAAATTTTTAAGACTCCCAGAAAACCTATAAAACTAAACCCAAATATCTTTCTACCCAAAAAAGGCCCCTTTTTTTTAAGAATTTAAAAATTTACGCCCTTTGGGTTTTCGAATTTGGGAAAATCGCTATAAAACCCTTTTTTGGGGGGGACTTTTGGGAAATTTTAAAAAAACGGACACCGGGATGCACAACTAAACTTAATATACCATTCTGTGAAAATTTGATGAAAATGGGTTCATAAACAATGGTGTAGACCGGTAAAAACCCTTTTGTTGCATTTTTCCCAGTGTGACGTCTATGACGTCATAGGCTTTGGAAAATCATAGAAATAAAAATTTTCAGGGGTTTGAAGCATGTGTCTTTTTTTTTTCATTGCCTTTCGCAATTTCAAAATATAGAAATATTCTTGTTAATATTAAAAATTTAACATTATCATATAATGACGTCACGTGACGTAAAAATGAAAAATATTTTAAAAAAAATTTTTTTAAAATTCTAGAGACCTATAAAATGACAAATATAAAACTTTTTTTTTAAAATAGGCAGTTTTTTATAAGCTTTTAAAAAAATTTAAACGCCTTGGTTGAATTTTGGGAAATTCGTATAGAAAAAATGGACTTTTAAAATTTTTAAAAAAAAGGGACCCCCGGGATGCCCCAATAGAATTAAATATACACAATCTGTGAAAATTTGATGAAAATCGGTTCACAAACAATGGCTGTAGACCGCGTAAAAAAATTTTTTTTGAATATTTCAAATGTGACGTCATATGACGTCATGGGCATATAAAAATCATAAAAAATCAAAATTTCCTAACGTGGCTAAAAAGTCATAAAAATTTCATCGCCCTTTGGAGAAAATTTCAACATAGAAAAATAAGCGTTTAGTTAGGAAAAAAAAAAAAAAAAAAATTTAATAATAATAATTTGTTTTCATTCGTTGATACGAATGTTTAGGATTTTGTAATTTGTAAAAATATTTAAAAAGAAAAAAAAGTAAGAGGTTTTAAAATTTGCAGCCTTTAAACCTTGTTTTTTGTATGGCCATAATTAAATGAACTTTGAAAAAAAAAGGGTTTTTAATTTGGGGGGAAAAATGGAAAAAGTAACTAAAATTTTTTTTTTCAAAAAGTTTTTATTTAACTTGGACTATTTTTATAATCTATGTTACAAATCAAATGTTTTTAAAAAACGTTTTAAAATTCAAATTTCCATCCTATAATAATGGCTGAAAGACCGCATACAAGATTTTGGTGGGAAAACGTCAAGTTTGAGGGTCACATGACATCATAGGCATAAAAAAAATTTTAAATTAAAATTTTTTAAATATTTTAAAATTTTTTGTAATTTTTTTTTGTCCTTGAAATTTTTTCAAATTTAGAAATTTAAAGGTTTAGATATATTAAATTCTTTTTTTTCCTTTTAAAAAAAAATAACGTTAATCCCCAAAGGGGAATTTTAAATTTAAATCTTAAAAAATAATATTTTAGTCCTAAAATCAATTTTTTTAAATTTATCTCGAAGCGTTTTTTTTTTTTTTAAAAAATTTGGGGGGGTTTAAGTTTTAAATTGGATTGCCCTAAAACCCCTTGCCTTTTCGTCTTTTCGTTTTTGGGAAAAAAAAAGGGCCCGGGAAAACCCCAAAATAGAGGTTTTTCTTTTTAAATTTTTTGAAATTTTTTAAAAAAATTTGGGTTTAAAAATAATGGTGTACCCCGGGGGAAAAGCTTTTTGTTTGACGTAAAAAAATTTATGTGAAATAAGGGGCAAATTAAATAAATTTTCTTTTAAATTTTAAAAATTTCTAAAGTTTTTAACCCTAAAATTTCTTTTGGCCCCCGGGAATTTTTAAAAAACATTTAAAATTTTTGGGGTTTTAAAAAAAAATTTAAATTTTTTACCCTTTGAAGTTATATGCTTTTAAAAGGTTCTTTTAAAAAAAAGGGGAAAAAATTTTGGGACTTTTTTAAAATTTAAAAAATTGGAATTTTAAAAAACATCGGGAAAAAGTTTTTTAAGTTTTTTAAAATTTTTACGTCAAAAGTTCAAAAATTGGATGAAAAAACCTTTGAAATTTTTAAATTTTGGGAAAGGGAAGGGAAAACCCCCGGGTGCTAAAAATATTTTTTTTAAAAATTTTTTGTAAAAAAATTTAAAAATCGGTTTTAAAAAAAAAGGCTTTTGCCCCCCCTACCCCCTTTTTTTTAGAATAGGGGAATTTTTTGCGTCATATGACCCCTTTTTTTTAAAAAAATTATTGAAATAAAAATTATGTTGTCTAAAAAAAAATGCCATTAAATTTTTTAATTTCTCTTGACCTTTTTAAAAATATAGAAAAAAATTTTGTTAAGGGTTGTTTTATATTTTCATTTTTGACGTAAGGAGGGTTTTGATGAAAAATTTTAAAAAAAATTTTTTAAAACCCCAAAAGGGGCCCCCACATTTGGCCCCAAAAATTTTAAATTTTTTATCTCAAAAAAGGGCTGATTTTATAAGAAAATTTTAAAATTTTTCGCCCCTTGGGGTTTGAATTTGGGGTTCGTTTAAAAACCCCTTTGGAAATTTTTTAAATTTTTAGAAAAGGGCCCGGGTTTTCAAAACTAAAACAAAAAATAAACTTTTTGTTAAATTTTTTAAAAAAAAGGTTATTTTAATGGGTTGGACGGGGGCCCTTTTTTGGGGGTTTTTTAGTGTGACGTATAGGGGCGTTTATGGGGATATGAAAATTTTTGAAAAACAAAATTTTGCATTTGAAGAAAGGTTTTTATTAAAAATTTTTTTCCCCCTTTGAAAATTTAAAAAAAATAAAAAATTTTTTTGTTAATATTAAAAATTCTTTTATTTTAATGACGTCAGTGCGCATATGAAATTTTTTTTTTAAAAAATTTTTTTAAAACCCTTTTAGGGGGCCTATTTTATGTTTAAAATTTTCAATTTTTAATTTTAAAAAGGGGGGGTTTTAAAAGTTTTAAAAATTTACGCCCCTTGGGGTTTCCCAATCTTTTTTTCCCCGATAAAAACCCTGGATTTTGAATTTTGAAAAAAACGGACACCGGGATGAAAACCCTAGTTTTTTAATTACCCCTTTTCAAAAAAATTTTTGATAAAAAATGGTTAAAAAAACCCCAAAAGGGGTTGAAAAACCGCGAAAAAATTTTAAAGCTTTTTTTAAAATATGACGTCTTATGGGGGCATGGGGCTTTTAAAAAAATCTTAGAAATCAAAATTTCCCCCGGAAAAATTTTAAGTAAAAAAAATTTTTTCTTCCCCCTGGGGAATTGAAACATAGAAAAATAGATGTAATTTTTTTAAAACAAATTTGGGGAAATTTCTGAAAAATTGCTTTTTTTGAAAAATTTTGGAAAAAAAACTAATAGATAACCCCCCAAAATTTAAAACTTTTTTCCTCTATTTCTATAAAAAACCCCCAAAAATAGAAAAATTTAAAAATTTTTTAATAAAGTCCGCCCTATTTTTTGAATGTAGTTTACATAAATTTTATATTTTGTCTTATGAATGAAAAAATTGAAACGGGTTTTTTTTAAAAAAAAAAAGTTTTAAAAACTTTCACCCCCAAATGAATTTCACCCCCCCCCACCCTCATTTAAAAAACCTTGTTTAATTTTAGCTCTTTAGGAAGAATTTTTAAATATTTGTTTAGTGCTATATCCTTTCGCCCTGAAAACGTATTTTTAAAATCGTTTTTGCGTTTTGGCGTGTTTGGGTTTTTTTATTTTTCCATAAATTCCTGGAATTTCGAATATGGTGTTTATTTTAAAAGGTAACATCGCCTAAAAATATCCCCAAATGAATACTTTAAAGATAACAATGCAGTTTTTAGATGGTCTAAAATGGGGGGCTGGTGTAAATTTTTTAAAAAGGGTTTGCAAACTCTCGCAAAAGCTACTATTTTTGTTTTTAAGGGGTTTTTTGTTGTCCCGTTTTTCAGATTAACTTCAAGCTTTTTTTAAAAAAGTAAACATTGACAAAAAAAACAACAAAAAACAAAAAAAAAATCAAGATATACCCCCAAAAAAAATTTTAAATTTTTTTGTTTTTTTTTTTTTTTTTTTTTTTAAGTCGTTGCCCCAAACTATTTTGCTTGGGCCCCCGGCGCCCCCTTTTCCCCATTTTTTTATGATGATATTATGAAATTTTTTATTCTTTTGTAACTTTCTTATTTGAATCCAATTTAATTTAAATTGGGGTACCGTTAGAAATTTTTAAAAAACATGTCATTTTACTGCTTATGTATAATTTTTTTAGTGTTTTGAGTTTTAAACTTTTAAAACCCAAAAAGGGAAAAAAGGCATTTTTTTCAGCAAAATTAGTTTTTTTCCCTTTTATTTTTTTTGTTTAAACTTTGAAATTGCGAAAACCAATTTTTAAAAAAAAAATTTTTTTGGGGAAAAAAGTCAATTTTTAAAAACAAATAATTGTTTTCATAATATTTTAAAAAAATTTCGAATTTATTGGATATGGTACATATATGCGTAGGTGTGAAATCAAAATTTCCCCCGTGAAAAATCCCCAAAACATTTCATCGTCTAGGGTTTTGAAAATATTAAAATAAGCGTTTTTAGGAAAAAGGAAAAAGGGAATTTAAAAAAATAAACAAATGACGTCAAAGGGGGTCATATGAGTTTTTTTCCTTTAAATTTTTAAAAAAACCCCGGGCCCATTAATGACAAAATTTCAATTTTTTCTCAAATAGGGGCGTTTTTAAAAGGGATTTAATTTTTGGTCTTTTTTTCGAATTTTGGATCCCCCCTATATTTTGGATTTTGAAATTTTTAAAAACGGACACCGGTATACACAATAGAACGTAATTACACATTTTGTGAAAAATTTTATAAAAAAACGGTTAAAAAAACAAGGCCCTTTGGCCGCGAAAAAATTTTGTTGCTATTTAAAATGGACGTCCCATGACGTATGGCTTCTGAAAATCTTTGAAACGAAATTACAGATCTAAAAATGCGGTTTTAAATTTTTTATTCCCCCTTTTTAAAAATTTTTTTAAAATAGAAAAATTTGTTGAAATTAGAAATTTTATTATAATGCGCCCCCGTCTCATATGAATTTTTTTTCCCAAAATTTTTTAAAAAACCCAGGACCTAAAACTGCCCCCAAAAAAAATTTTTCTATTTAAAAAAAGGACCCTTTTATTTAAAAATTTGGGAAAATTTTTGCCCCGGTTCGTTTTGGAATCGCTATAGAAACCTTTTGGATTTTTCGAATTGAAAATAGAATTAATATACAATTTGTGAAAATTTGAAAAAATCGGTTCATAAAAAGGGGCTGTAGACGCAAACAAATTTTTTTGCATTTTCCAGGGGTAGTCTTTGACGTTTTTAGGCATTGAAAAAAAAAAATCAAAAATTTCAGCGTTTAAAGAAATGTTTTTTTAAAATTTTTTTCACCCCCTTTCAAAAATTTTTTAACATTTTAAAAATATTTTTTAAAATATTAGAAATACATTATCATATAATGAGTCAGGGGACGTCATATGGAAATATTTTAAAAATTTTTTAAAAAAAAATTCTGGGAACCCAAATTTTAGCTAAAATAAAATTTTTCTTTTTTAAAAAGGGGCAGTTTTTTATAAGTTTTAAAAATTTCCCCCCCCCTTTGGGGGTTAAAAATTTTTGGGGGATTCGTTTATAGAACCAGGGGGATTTTTAAATTTTTTAAAAAAAACGGACCCGGGATGAACAAAAAATTTTTAAAATTCACATTTGTGAAAATTTTTTAAAAATGGCCCCTTTTTAAAAATACGGTTGGGGGACCGTGTACAAACTTTGTGTAAATTTAAAATTTGGGGACGTTTTTTGACGTGGGGGCTTTGAAAATCATTGAAAAAAAAATTTTCAGGTCTAAATCATTTGTCTTTTAAATTCTCTTTGCCCTTGGAAAATTTAAATTTTTAAATAAAAATACTTTTTTAAATTTTTTAAAAACATTATCTTTTGACGCAAGTGGACGTATGTGCGTTTTTTTTCAAAAAAATTTTAAAGGGACCCCCAGGCCCTATTTACCCCCAAATTTAAAAAAAAAAATTTACGCCCTTGGTTCGAATCAAAAATTTTCGCTATAGAACCATGTACTTTTCAAATTTGAAAAAACGGGAACCCGGAGATGCACAACTAAAATTTAAATTTATAAAATTTTGGGGGAAATTTGATAAAAATGGGTTTTTTCAAAAAATGGGGGTAGCCCGGTACAAACTTTTGTTGCTTTTTCAAGTGTGCGTATATGACGCATAGGCTTAAAAATCTTTTGGGGAAATCAAAATTTCACCCCTTTAAAAGGTGTCTTAAATTTTCCTTCCCCTTCGCAATTTCAACATATAAAAATATTTTGTTAATATTAGAAATAATTTTTATTAATGACTTACGTGACGTCATATGACATTTTTTTAAAAAAATTTTTAAAAATTTGGGGCCTATATATAAATAAATAAAAAATTTCTATCTAAAAATAGGAAGATTTTATGCATTTAAAAATTTACGCCTTGGTTCGTTTTGGATTCGCTAAAAAACCCCAAGGACTTTCAAATTTGAAAAACGGAAAAGGGGGATACAACTGGCCCCTAACATAAAATTTTCTGTAAAAAATTTGATAAAAGGGGGGTTCAAAAACAATGGTGTAGACGCTTTACAAATTTTGTTGAATTTTTAAAAGTGTGAGGATATGGACTTAAAGGCAAAAAAAAAATTTAAAAAAAAAATTTTTCCAGCCTTTGAAGCATGTGCCAAAATTTTCATTGCCCTTCGACAATTTAAATATAGAATATTTTGTTTTTTGAAATACATTTTTATAATGATCACGTGACTTTCAATGCTTTTTTTTTCCCCAAAAAAAATGTTTAAAACTTTGAGTCTTTTACTATAAAAAAAAAACTTTCTTTGAAAGGGGCAGTTTTTAAAAAGCATTTAAAATTTTTAGACCTTGTTAAATTTTTGGGGATTCGCTAAAGAACCTGGACTTTCAATTTTGAAAAACGGACAGGGTTTCACAATTTGAGTAACAAAAATTTCTAAAAAAAATTTTGATGAAAATGGTTCAAAAACAAGGCTGTAGACCGCGAAAAAAAATTTTGTTGCTATTAAAAGTGTGCGTCTATGACGTCATAGGCATATGAAAATCAAAAAAATTTAAAAATGTCAGCTTTTGAAGCTGTGTTTTAAATTTTCATTCCCTTTCGACAATTTAAAATTTTTTGAAAAATTCTTTTTTTTATTAGAAAAAACATTATTTAAATGACGTCAGTGACGTATTTTCATTTATTTTCAAAAAATTTTAAAAAAAATTTTAGAGACTATATATGACTAAATAAAACTTTCTTCTGAAAAGGACTTTTTTTTAAAATTTTTTAAAAAATTTCGCCTTGGTTCGAATCTTGGATTCGCTATAGAACCAGGGAAATTTTTCGAATTTTGGAAAAGGCCCACCGGGATGCAAAAAAGGCCAAATACAATTTAAAAAATTTTTTGAAAAAAATCCCCCCAAAAAAATAATGGGGAAACCCCCCGAAAAAACCCTTTTTTATGCAAAAAATTGACGTTATAGGGACGTCGTTTAAAAAAAAAATTCATTAACCGAAAGTCGGGGTTTAAAATATATGCCATAAAATTTTCATTGTTGGGAAAAATGGCAACCCCTCGAAATTAAACAAAATTTTAAGGGAAAAAAAAAAGAAAAGAAGAAGAAAAAATAAAAAAAACAGTCCCAAACCAAATGTTTTGGGCTGTGCAGAAAGTCAAACTAGATGTTTTTGGGGGGAAAAAACGAATGATAGGCTTTTGAAGCTGTGTTAATTCAAAAGCAGGAGATGAAATTTTGTAATGATATCTCGGGTTAGTATTTAGTTATGCTGAAAAATTGAATTATATTTCCAAAACCAGTGCAAAATGATAAAAAAAAAGTATTAGTTGTGGGGAATATTGTCAATGACGTAGGACATGTTGCAAATTGTTTTTATTTTAAAGGAAATATGTTCGAATCTTACTTCACCCACAAAAAGGGGGTTTTTTTTGGGTTTTTGGGTTTAGCTAAAAAAATAAAAAACCCCTTATTTGGGAAAAAATTTTCCATCAAAAAAAATTTTTAAAAGAAAATCTTTCAAAAATTGGGGGCTG
Organism: Solen grandis; assembly: GCA_021229015.1. NCBI lineage: Eukaryota > Metazoa > Mollusca > Bivalvia > Adapedonta > Solenidae > Solen > Solen grandis. The sequence continues at coordinate 64,955,623 of CM037787.1, forward strand.
TGAGCGCAAAATACCTTTTTCACTTTTTTTCAGCTTCGAAAGGGGGACGTCTAGGGGAAAAAAAATACTTTTGCTAAAAAGAGCATTTTTATGCAATCCCTCTGAAATTTTCATTTTTGAACAACTGGCATCTGTCAAAATCTTTTCCCCCAAATTAAAATTAGGGGGTATGTTTTAGCGCTTGACGTCACGATTAAATTATTTGTAAAAATGTAAAAAACCTGCAAATGAAAAAGTTTCAACTTTAAATCCCCCTTTTAAAGTTTTTTTAACCCAAAAAAAAAATTTTTTCGGTCTAGTTCGATTTTTTTTTTAAAGGGCAAGGAACTTGGTTTTTTGGGGGGAATTCGGTTGCTGACAGGAAAAAAAAACCCCTTAGTTTCAGTTTGAAAAATTTTTAAAAATTTGAAGAAAATCCCAAAAAGGGGCGGTGTAGAGCGTGAAAAATTTTTTCAAAATTTTTTAGTTCAGACGTCCATGCGTTTAGGGTGCTGAAGTATTTTTTCCCAAAGTACTTATTTGTTGTATAACTCTAAAATTTTCTTATTTGAACAACGGGCTAGTCGAAATCTTTGCTCTAAAAGAAAATTAAGAAGTTTTTTTTATGACGTCCATGCGACATTGACGTCCTTTTTAAAAATGGGTTTAAAAAAATTATGAAAAAATGCAACGTGTAAGTTTAAAATTTTATTCTCATGGAAGCTTTTAATCTAAAATGAATTTTTGGTCCATTTTTCGAATCTTATTTCGGGGCACAAAACTTGGGTTTTTTGGGAATTTCGGTTAGTGCATGATATGCAACCTTAGTTTAAAGATGTACAATCTAAAAAAATTTAAAAAAAACCCCCGCCCCAAAAATGGCGGGCTGTAGAGCGTGAACCCCATTTTTCTTTATTTTTGCTCTGAGTCACATGACAAAAAAGGGGGGTTTTAAAAAAATTTTCTTTTGAAAAAAAGGGTTTTTATTTATTTTCATAATTTAAAAAATTTTTTATTATTTAAAAAAATGGCATCATGAAAAAATTCTTCCCCTAATTAAAAAATTAAAAAGGTATGCTTATGCGTACTGAGGGACTTTTGGGCCCGTCACGCCCAAAAAAATTTTTAAAAAAATTTAGCGGGAACGAATGTGTAAGTTTAAAACTTTCTCAAATCCTAAAGGGTTTTTAACCCAAATTTGGAATTTTTTTCGGTCCCATTTTAAAAATTTTTTTCCCCCCCACAGAACTTCGGTCTTTTGAAATTTGGGGGTTTTAGTGACAGGATAGAAAATTTGGGTTTAAAGATTTTTCCATCTGTGAAAATTTGAAAAAAACCCGACCAAAAATGAGGCTGTAAAAGCGGGAACCCACCTTTTTAAATATTTTTGGGGTGACGTCATGTGCTTTCCTAGGGGGGCTAAGATGCTTTTGTTCAAAGGGGAATTTCTTTTATAATCTGAAATTTTCTTTTTCTGAAAATTTTGGCTTTCATTTTCGAAATATTGTAAAAAAAAAAAAATTTTAAAGAAGTATGTTATGAGTTACGGGACGTTATGACGCCCATGCCAAAAAATTTTTTGTAGAAATTTGCAAAATTTGCAAACTGTGCAACTTTCAATTTCTATCTAACCGAACTCTTTTTTTTAAAAATTAAAAATTTTCCCCCCTATGTTCGAATCTTTTTCGGGCCCAGAACTTCGGTATTTGGGAAATTTGGGGGGTTTAGCTGACAGGATATGCACCCTTTGATTCAGATGTCCATTTTGGAAAATTTGAAAAAAAATCCGCCCTAAATGCGGCTGTGAGCGCGAACAATTTTTTTTTTTTTAGCTGTGCTTTGTGGCATAGGGGTAAAATTTTCTTTTGTTCAAAAGGGCTAAAAACTTTACTTTTAACTCTAAAATTTTTTTATTTAAAAAACTGGATATGTGAATCTTCCCCTAATTGAAAATTAAGAAGTACCCTATGAGTCACTGAGTCATTAAAGCCCCACGATAAAAATTTTGAAAAAATTTCTGCAGAACTGAAAATGTGCAATTTTCAATTTTTTTCTCCCTGAGTCTTTCCCCCTAAAAAAAATTTTCGGCCCTATGTTGATCTTATTTCAGCCAGAACTTCGGTCTTTGGGAATTTCGGTTAGCTGCCCGGATATAAAACCTTTGTTTTAAGAGTACCTCTAAAAAAATTTTGAAGAAAATCCGCCCAATAAAGGGCGGTTTGTAGAGCGCAAACCCCCATTTTAAATTTTTTTGCTGTGCGTCTTTGGGGACGTTTTTTGGGTGTGAGATGTTTGAAAAAAACCCCCTTACCTTTTGTATAACTCTGAAATTTTATTATTTGAACAAGGGAAATCTGTCGAAATCATTCCCCAAAAAAAAAAAATTTAAAAAAGTATCCCTATGACGCAAATAAAGTCATTTGACGTCACCATCAAAATATATGAAAAAATTTTTGCAGAACTGAAAAACTGTGCAACTTCAACTTTCTATTCTTTCCTAAAGCTCTTTACCCTTTAAATAAAATTTTTGGTCTATGTTCGAATTTATTTCACCCACATTTTTCGGTTTTCGGAATTTCGGTTAGCTAAAAGGATTGCACCTTTGATTAAAAGATGTACCATCTGTAAAAATTTAAAGAAAACCCGACCAAAAATGACGGCTTAGAGCGCGAAACCTTTTTTCACTTTTTTTGGGCTGTGCGAAATGTGACGTATAGGGTGTGAAGATGTTTTGTTCAAAAGGTTTACTTACTGTAAAACTCTAAATTTTTCCCATTTTCTAAAAACAATGGCATCATGTCGAAAATCATTCCCCTTTTTAAAATAAAAATTAGAAGTATGCCTATGACGTACAGGGTTTTATGAGTCCCAAAAAATATATGTAGAAATTCTGCGAAAGAAAAACTGTGCAACTTTCAATTTCTATCTACCAAAAGCTCTTTAACCCAAAAATTTGAAATGTTGGGTTTTTATTTTAAAAATTTTTTTCAGCACAGAAATTCGGTTTTCGGAATTTGGGTTTTGAAGGATATGCACACCTTTGATTCAAGATTCCCTTTTCTGTGAAAATTTGAAGAAAATCCGACCGTAAATGAGGGGCGTAGGCGCAAAACCCCCATTTTTCACTTTTTTTTGCTGGGGACGCATGTGAGTTTTGGGTGTAAAAATCTTAAAAAAAAAATTTCCCCGTGATAAATGCCTTTAAAAATTTTTTCGTCCTAGGCCCTATTGAAAATAAAAAAATAAGCTTTTGTTAGGAAGAAGAAAAAAAAATAATAAAAAAACATAAAAAAACTGGGGATTTTTGCTTTGGGCAGAAAGCCCTTTTAGAAAAAGAAGAACTAGATTTTTTTGTTTTAAAAAAAGTTTGGGTTTTCCCTGCCTGAACCCCCATGACAAAGGGGGTTTTTAAAAATTTTGGGGGAAACCTATATAATCCTGCCAAGGGAAGTCGTTAATAATTTCTGTGAAATCCTGCCAACCCCTCATAAATGCGTTTTTCACGCGGTGAATTTGGTAGTTTTTTTTTTAAGTTTTGATGTACGTGACGTAAATATGAAAATTTTAAATTTTAAAATTTTAAAATGTTATGATTACCTACATAGGCAAAAATTTTTAAATTTTTAAACCTTTGAACATGAGTAAATTGAATTCGGAATCGGAAATTTTTTAAAAATTTTTTTTTTAATTTATATGACGTTCTTTTTTTAAAAAATGCAAAGGAAACACAGAGACGTTAAGCTGCCAAATATCAAATTTTTTTCTGTTAGAAATTTTTTTAAATATTTTTTAAAAAAATTTGCCCCCCCTTTGGGTTTTCGAATCTTGGTTTCCCCCAAAAAAACCCTTTTTTTTCTTTCGAATCTTGGAAACCCCTTTTTAAATCCGCAAAAAGAGGTCGTAATATATAACTTCTGTGAAGATTCTATGCCAATCTTCAAAAATGACGGCTGTACAGGGGGGAATAAACTTTGGTGGTTATTTTTATTCGACGTCATGTGACGTAAAAAATTTTTAAAAAAATTTGAATCAAATTTTTCCCTGTTAGGTAAAAAGGACTTTAATTTTCATGTTTTAAAGCTTTGGCAACATGGTAAAATTTGGGCATAAAAGAAATTGGAAAATTCTTTACAATTGTGAGTCATATGAGTCATATGTTTTATCTTTAAAAAAAAAAAAGGAAAACCCACAGAGAAAAAAATTTTCCCCCAAATATAATTTTCTATTCATCAAAAACGATTTTTACGTTTTTAAATTTAAAGTCCTTGGTTGGGAATCTTAGATTCGCCAAAAAACCCCTTTTTTTTTTAAAAATCTTGGCAAACCTATAAAAACCCTCCCCAACGATATTTTAAATAAAAACTTCTGTAAAAAAATTTCATGACAACCCTCTTAAATCGGTGTACAGGGGTACAAATTTTGGTAGTATTTTTGTTTTGGTTCAGTGAGTATATAAAAATTTTTAAAAACTTGGATCAAATTTTTAAAAAATACTACAAAGGTTTTTTAAAAATTTTCTTTGTCTATGAACTTTTGAAATGAGTAAATTGACAAAAGAAATCGGAAATTCTATCTTTTTGGGGTTGAGTCATAAAAGTCTTTGACTTTTCATCTTTACAAAATGAAAGGAAACCAGGGGAGGAAAAACTGAAAATTTTAAAAACTTTCTATCTCATTAGAATCGATTTTATATGGATTTGAAATTTGATGTCCTTGGTTCGGAATCTTGATTCGCATAGAACTTAGTTCCTTTCGAATCTTGGCAAAACTATATAATCCTGCAGCAATGAGATATTAATATATAACTTCTGTGAAAATTCCATGACAATCGTCATAAATGGACGGCTGTACAAGCGCGTACAAACTTTGGTAAGCTATTATAGTTCTTGAAGTATGTGACGTTCATGTGAAGATAAAAATAACATATTCCAAAATGCCATTGCTTCAGAGGTCTTGTGATAGAATTTCTTTGTTCTTAGACTTCAGCAACTTATGAAATAACAACATGAAAGGTGGAAAAAAAGAATACTAATAATAATAAAAGACAGAAACAAACACAATTAGGTCTTTCTGCGGAAAGCAGAACAGGAAAGCCCTAATAAACAGTATACAAACCCAAATAGTACTATATTGCCTTTAGGCAGAAAGTCCTATAAAAAAAACAGTACAAACCCAATAGGACTTTCTGCCAGTAGGCAGAAAAGTCCTAATAACAATAACAACCCAATAGGACTTTCTGCTTTAGGCAGAAAGTCCTAATAAACTTCAAACAAAACCCAATAGGATTTCTACTTTAGGCAGAAAGTCCTAATATAAAATAACAAACCCAATAGGCTTTGCTTTAGGCAGAAAGTCCTTAACTAGATTTCATTCGTTGATACGATTGATAGGACTTTCTGCTACATTTGTCAAATACTTAAAAAGCCAAAAAACAGTAAGGAGGATATGAAATTGCATCCATTAACTTGCTTTTGTTATGCATAACTTAATAGAACTTAGTAAAAAATTATACCGTTTAACTTGGAGGAAATTGCAATAAGTAACTGATAATCATTTTTTTATATTCGAATTAATTAACTTGGACTATTTTTGATATCTAGTTACAAATAAATTTATTTAATAACGCTTACAATTCGAATTCAATCTGTATGTGGCTGTTAGAAGCGTAAATGAGTGTGTAGATAACGGTCAAGTTAGATGTCAAAGACATCATAGGCATCCGAAAATCATTGAAATGAAATAATTAAGTATCTTAAATAATCAAGTATTTTTTCATGCTCATTGCAACTTTGCAACTAGAGGAAATTACCGGTAGATATAATTAACTTCTTTTTGACATATGACGTCAAATAACGTTAATTTGCACAGAATATAAATAAGTCCTAAAGACTTATATTCAGTCCAAATATCAACTTTCTAAATCACTCGAATAGCGGATTTTATACGTTTTTGAAATTTGACGTCAATGTTTTTCGGAATATTATAACCTTTGGGGGATTGCCCATACAACCCATTGCCTTTTCGTCTTTTCGAATTTGTTAATAACAGGACCCGGGATACACTAACTAGAGCGTTACATATACATTCTTGAAATTTGTTGAAAATCGGGTTCCAAAAAATAATGGCTGTACAAGCGTAAAAACTTTTTTGTCCTGACGTTCAAAATCGGATGTGAAATTAACGTCAAATTAATATGAATTTTCTTTTTTACAATTGCATTTTAAAAGCATTTCTAAAGTATATACCATAAGATTCTGGTCCTGGGTAGTTAACAACATATTATTAAATTTAGAGTATATATCAGATATAATTTTTGAAATTATGACGTCATGATGGAGCTCAAATGACGTTCTCTTCAGAGAATGTAAAGCACTCTTGGAGATTTTTACTTTCCAAATTTTAGAATTCTAACACATTTATGGAAACGATTTTATAAGCATTTGAAAATTTACGACTTGGTTCGAATCTTGTTTCGCTTTTGAACTTGGCAATTTGAATTTTGAGAAGAAACGGAACCGGGATGCACAACTAGAACTTATTCACATTCTGGAAAATTTTTATGAAAATTCGGTTATAAAAAAATGGCTCGGCGCGTACAAATTTTGTAGCTTATTTCAGTGTGACCCTCATATGACGTATAGAGATATAAATATGAAATCAAAATTACAGCGTTTGAAACATGTGTCATTAAATTTTCATTGACCTTCGACAATTTCTATAGAATTTTTCTTGTTATTTAAATTACATTATCATATAAGACGTACGTGACGTCATATACAATTTTTTTTTCACAAAATGTTAAAATTCTAGTGGGCTATATACTGATTAAAAATCAACTTTCTATATTAAATAGGACGATTTATAAGCATTTAAAAATTTCGCCTTGGTTCTAATCTTGGATTCGCTATAGGAACCATGGGGCTTTTGAATTTGAAAACGGACACCGGGGATGCACATAGAATTAATATCATTTTGGAAAAAATTTGATGAAAATCGGTTCACAACAAGGTGGAACTGGTACAAGCTTTTGTGGCATATTTCAAATGTGACTCATTGAAGTCATAGGCATTGAAATCATAGAAATCAAATTTCCTACGGGGGCTAATAAGTTTATAAAAAATTTTATGTCCTAGGGTATTGCAACATGAAAAATAGAGTTTAGTTAGGAAAAAAAATGAAACTAGATGTCTTCGTCTTTTAACGAAGATAGGGCTTTTTCTAACCTTTGTTATGAACGCAGGAGATGAATTTTTCATGTAATGACTCCTTGGTAGTTATTTCATTTCATGGAACAATTGACATTTTATTTGCCAAAAATAAGCGTTTGTTACGAAGAAAAAAAAATTTAAAAAAGACAGTTGTAAATTAGTTTGCTTATGACGTCATATGACTTTAGACTCCAATTAATTTTTTAAGAAATTATGCAGAACTGGGAAACTTTTAGTTTCAACTTTCATCTCAACCGAAGTTCTTTAACCTAAAATGACATTTTTCGTTCTTATATTCGGAATATTATTTCAGCCACAGAACTTCGGTTTTCGGAATTTCGGTAAGCTAGGAGGTTATGTACACCTTAGTTTCATGGTGTACCATTGGAAAATTAGAAGAAAATCCGACCATAAATGGCGGGTCTGTAGAGCGCGGAACACATTTTTTCACTATTTTTAAGCCTGGACGTTATATGACGTCATTTGGGTGCTGAAGAATTGCCATCTGATGAAATTATGAAGAAAAAATGACATAAATGGCGGCTCTGTAGAGCTGGTAACACCATTTTCGCTATTTTAGAATCAGACGGATGCTGAAGATGCTTTGTTAAAGTGCATTACTTTACTGTATAACTCTGAAATTTTCATTATTATGAACAAATGGCTTCATGACGAAATCATTGCCCTTAAATAAAGGTAAGAGTATGCTTATGACGTTAAATGAAGTCATATGTAGTCACGACTCAAATATATGTAGAAATTATGCCAGAACTGCAAACTGTGTAGTTTCAACTTTCTATAGCTCCCTGAAGAATCTTATATCCTAAAATGAAATTTTCAGTTCTATGTTCGAATCTTATTTCAGAAACGAATTTCGTTCTTGTCGGAATTTCGATTAGCTGACAGGATAGCACATCTTAGTTTATAGATGTACCTTCTCGTGAAAATTTAAGAAAACTCCGACCATAAATGGCGGCTTGTTAGATCGTGAAACAACCATTTTTCACTATTTTTAGCCCTGGGACGTCACATGGCCGTCATAGGGTGCTGAAGTTGCTTTTGTTCAAAAGCGATACATTACTCGTCATAAACTCTGAAATTTTAATATATCTGAACAAATTGGCATCATGTCGAAGATCATTGCCCTTAAATAAAAATTAGAAGTATTGCTTATGACGTACCTGAAGTCATATGAAATCACGGATCAAAGTATATATAGAAATTCTGCAGAACTGTAAACTGTGTAAGTTTCAACTTTCTATCTCATCCTGAGCTATTTAAATCCATAAAATGGTAATTTTCGGTCCTATTTCGAATCTTATTTCATCAACAGAACTTCGGTCTTTCGGGAATTTCGGTTAGTTGACAGGATATACACACCTTAATTTCAAGATGTACCATCTGTGAAAATTTGAAGAAATCTCAACCCAAAAATGACGGCTGTAGAGCGCGAACACCATTTTTCACTATTTTTAGATGTGACGTCATAGGGCTGCAGACAATCATTGAAATCAAAATTTCCTTACGTGACTAATTACCAATAAAACTTTCATCGTCCTAGGACTATTGGGAATACTTTATTAAAAATAGCGATTAGTTTGGAAAAAGAAAAAAATTATATTAATAAAAAAATGAAGTCACATGGAACGTCTATGACGTTATATTTTCACATCAATTGTTAAGACACACAGAGAACCTACTAACTGACATAATTTCAACTTTCTATCTCAAATAGGACAGAATTTATTAGCAATTTAAAAATTGACGTCCTTGGTTCGAATCTTGGATCCGCCATAGATGCTTGACTTTCGAATTTTGAAAAAACGGAACAACATGTATTACACAATAAGAAGTAATATACACATTCTGTGAAATTTGATGAAATCGGCCATTTATTATGGCTCTGTACCATGTTCAATTTCGCCTAGTCAATTTATATGTGACGGGCATATGACGTCATAGGCCTTCGAAAAATATGAAATCGAAATTTAGCGTCTGAAATCATTTGTCATTGAATTTCTCATTGCTTCGACAATTTCAACATATAGAAATTACTCTTGTTAATATTTAGGAAGTACATTTCATATAATGGACGTCACGTGACGTCCTATGATGTTTATTGTCACACAAAATCGTTAAGGACTCTTAGTGACCTATATATAACCAATATCCTTTTCTATCTCAAATTGAACGATTTTATTTGCTTTTAAAAATTTACGACCTTGGTTCGAAATCTTGAATTCGCTATAGAAAATGGACTTTTGAATTTTGAAAAAACGGGACACCGTGATGCACAAAATTAGAAACTTAAATATACACCATTCTGTGAATTTTGTTGAAAATCCGGTTAATAAACAATGGCTGTAGACCAGGTACAAACATTTTGTTGATATTTCAAGTGTGACGTCATTTGGTCATAGGGTCTGAAAATCATTGAAATCGAAAATTTAAGCGTCTGAATCATTTATCATTAATTTTTCATTCCCTTCGACAATGTCAAAATATAGAAACATATTCTTGTTTAATTTAGAAATACATTATCATTTAATGACGTCACGTGACGTCATATGACATTTATTTTCACAAAATGTTTAAATTCTAGAGACCTAATATATGACTAAATATAAACTTTCTATCTTAATAGGACAGATTTTATAGCATTTAAAAATTTACGACCTTGGTTAGAATTCTGGATTCGCTATAGAACCCATGGACTTTTCAAATATTTTGAAAAAAACGGACACGGGAATGCACAACTAGAACTTAATATACACAATCTGTGAATTTTTGATGAAAATCGGTTCAACCAAACTATGGCTGTATGACCGCGTACAAACTTTGTAGCATATTTCAAATGTGTCGTCATATGACGTAATAGGCATAATATTAAAATCATAGAAATCTAAATTTCTCACGTGACTAATAGTCATTAAAATTTAATGTCCTAGGACAGTATTGCAACATAGAATAATAAGCGTTTAGATAGGAAGAAAAAAAGAATTAATAATAAACTAGATTTATTCGTTGATACGAATGATAGGACTTTATTGCTACATTTGTTTAAACTCTTTTAAGTAAAAAAAGTAAAAGATATGAAATTCCAAGCTTTAACTTGCTTTTGTAGGCCATAACTTCAATAAAATTGATATTAACGGAGCGTTTAACTTGGAGGATATGGAAATAATATGAAAATCATTTTTTTATATCGATTTATTAACTTGGATTATTTTTTTAATCTATTGTTACAATCAAATTTATTTTAAATGTTACATTCGAATTTCATCTGTAATAAATTGCGTCTGATCCGCATCCATACAGTTGTGTTGACAGCGTAATGTTGATGTCATGTGACGTCATAGGCTTAATAAAATCAATGAAATGAAAATTAAGTATTTTTGAAATATATCAAGTAATTTTTTCATGATCTTAAAACTTTGATCACTATTGAAATTAACGCGTAGAATATATTAAAATTCTTTTTGACCTTGATGACGTCAAAGGACGTTTAATCCTAACAGATATGAATATGTCTCAAAGACTAATATTCAGTCAAAATATCAAACTTTCTAAATCATTGGAAGCGATTTTATATTATTTCAATTGACGTCAATTGTCGAACTTGGATTCGCCATAGAACCATTGCTTTTTTCGTTTTTGTAAAAAGGGGACCCGAGATACACATAAGAGCGTTACTTTTACATTCTGTGAAATTTGATGTGAAAATCGGTCCAAAAATAATGGGCCTGTCACCGCCGTAAAACTTTGGTTACTGACGTCAAATCTTACGTTATATAACGTCACATTAATATGAATTACACCATTGCATTTCTAAAGCACCGGATTGATGTACATTCATTAGCTTTTCCTTGGTCTGGGAGAGTATAAACAACATATTTAAATTAACGCGTTATATCAGAAAATTATTTTGATCTTATGACGTCATATGAGTATGTGCGTTAATATTCATGAATGTTAATGCACTCTTGGAGGACTTATATACTATCCAAATATTATATTATATTACTAACTCATCTAGGAATTACGATTTTATACGTATTTGATATTTGACGTCAATGGTTCGAATTTTGGATCCGATAAACCTTTGCATTTTCGAATTTGGAAAAACGGACACCGGATGTACAACTAGGACTTTAACATGCACAATTCTGTGAATTATTAATGAAAAATCGGCCCAGAAATAATGGCTGTTAGACGCGTACAAGCATTTTTTAGACGACGTCAAGTTTAAAGTAAAACACGTCATGGTTCAAATGAAAAGTATTGATTTGGGTAACAGTTCTATTGAAGCAATTGCTATTATATTTTCAGGTGCTCGACGTAAAAACATTATAAAAAATTAACACATAAAAAATTGAAAATTCCTTTCACCTCTTGACGTCAATATGACGTCATATGACGTTATTCTTCAGAGTTTTATTTAAAGTAACCCTCGAAGATTTTTATACTGTCCAAAATATCATCTTTTTTGATATCTAATTGTAAGCGATTTTATACGCATATTTTTTTTGTTTAAATTGACGTCAATGGTTCGAATCTTGGATTCGCCATAGAACTATGCCTTTCTTGAATTTTGAAAAGCGGACAACGGGAAGGCACACTAGAGCGTTACATATCATTTGTGAAATCTGATTGAAATCGGCCAGAAAATAATGGCTGTTAGACCGCGTACAAACATTTTTAGACGTCGTCAGTTGACGTCAAAGCAACGTCTAGTTAAATGAAAAATTATGAAATGCAAACAGTTCTATCTGAAGCATATGCTATTAAATTTTCAAGGTGCTCAGACTTGTACACATATAAAAAATTAACCACGTAAATATTAGGAACTTAACTTTACCTCATTGACGTAATATGGGACGTATATGAGTTTCATCTTAAGAGAATGTTAAGTAAATTGAGACTATATTCTGGTCCAAATATAAGCTTTCTAGCTCATTTGTAAGCGATTTTATAGCATTTGAATATTTGGACGGTCAATGTTCGAATCTTGGGATTCGCCATAGAAACCATTGCCATTTGATTTTTGAAAAAACACGGAACCACCGGAAGGCCAAATAGAGCCTACATACACATTCTGTGAAATTTTGATGAAAATCGGCCAGGAAATAATGGCTTGTAAACCGCGTACAAACTTTTTCACTTACGTCAATCTGACGTTAATATGAAGTCATATGGAATATCAAAAATCTCTCTACACAACAAAAACTAAATATAAAAAATATCCCCATTCATTGTCATTCGAAAGCTCATGGCTTTGATAAAATATAAGCCGTAAAATTTTCATTGTTATGGGCCATTGGCAACACTCTCGAATTACCATAATACAAGTGGAAGAAAAAATAAGAATAAGAAGAATAAGAATAACTAGATGTCATATCCGTCTAAACGAATGATAGGACTTTCTGCAACCTGTGTTATGAAAAAAGCAGGAGATAGAGTTTCATGTAATGAATCACCTCTGGTCGTATTCAAGTTCATTTGATGATTAATGCATTATATTCCGCGAAAAAAAGCGTTTAGTTACGAAGAAAAAGGAAAAATAAGTAGCAGTAGTAGTAGTATGCTTATGAAGTTCTTATGACGTCAAGATAAAAATATTTTCATAAATTCTGCAGAATGCAAACTGTGTAAGTTTCAACTTTCTATCTCATCCCGAAGTTCTTTAGCCCAAAATGGAAATTTTTGGTCCTTTGTTCGAATATTACTCAGCACAATACTTCGGATTTTCGGAATTAAGGTTAGCTGACAAAATATTCACACCTAGTTTCAAGATGTACCATCTGTAAAAAATTTGAAGAAAATACTGATCATAATGGCGGATTTAGAGCGCGGAAACACCATTTTTTATCACTATTTTAGCTCATGACGTCCTCGTTGACCGTCATAGGTGATTGGAAAATGCTGTTGCTCAAAAAAGGCATTACTTTACTGCAATAACTCTGAAAATTTTCATTATTGAACAATTGGCCTCTGTCGAAATCATTGCCCCAAATTATAATAAGTGGTTATGTTATGGGAGTCCTCTGACGTACGATTAATAATATTTGTAGAAATAAGCAAGAAACTGCAATACGTTGTAAGTTTTCTACTGTCTATCTTCTAACTGAAGCTATTTCAATCCTAAAATGAAATTTTTGGTCCTATGTTCGTATATTACTTAAGCCACAGAACTTCGGTTAATCGGAATTTCGGTAAGCTGGCAGGATATGTACACTTAGTGTTCATGGTGTCCATCATGTGAAAAAAATTTGAAGAATATCCGACCATAAATGGCGACAGTAGAGCGCGGAACACCATTGTCACTATTTTTGCTATGACGTCATATGACGCTTAGGGTGCCTGAAGATCTTTTTTTTAAAAGAGCTTTACTTTACTGTCATAACTCTGAAATATTCATTATTCTAAACAACTGGCATTCATGTCGAAATCATCTGACATAACAATAAAAATTAAGATGTATGCTTAGGTGTCACATAACGTCATATGACGTCCACGACTCAAAAGATATGTAGAAATTCTGCAGAAACTGCATACTGTGTTGTTTCAACTTTCTATCTCATACTGAAGCTCTCTTTAATCATAAATGAAATGTTCGGTCCTATGTTCGAATTTTTATTTCATCACCAAGAACTTCGGTCTTTCGGATTTCGGTTAGCTGTAAGGATATGCACCTTAGTTTTCATGATGTCAACATCTGTGTGAAAATTTGAAGACAATCCGATCATAAATGACGGCCAGTACGAGCGCGAACACCATTTTTTCACTTTTTTAGCTGTGGAGTCATGTGACGTCATAGGCTGCTGAAAATCATTGAAATCAAAATTTCCTCAGGGGACTAATAACCCAAAAAAATTTTAATGTCCTGGGGGACTATTGCAACATATTAAAATAAGCGTTTAGTTAGGAAGAAAAAAAAAATAATAAAAAAAAAAAAAGGGCCCGGCACGGACGTCTTTAGGGACGCTTTTTTTTCACATAATTGTTAGACACCCAGAGCCCTACTAACGGACAAATTTCCCCTTTCTATCTCAAATAGGCCGGGTTTTTATAAGCATTTAAAAATTGCCCTTTCTTTGGTTCGAATTTTGGAAATCCGCCATAGATCTTGGACTTTTCAAATTTTGAAAAACGGACCCCGGGTTTTTACACAAAAAAAGACGAAATATACACATTCTTTTAAAAATTTTGAAAAAAATCACCCCTTTTAATAATGGCTCGGGGACCTTTGTAAAAAATTTCGTAGTCAATTTCAAATGTGAGGGTTCATTGATGTCTAGGCTTCGGGAAAAATCATTAAAATCAAAATTTTCAGGGTCTGAATTTTTGTTTTAAATTTTCTTTTGCCCTTCGCCCAATTTCAACATATAAAAAATACTCTTGTTAATATAGAAATACATTATCATTTTAAATGACGTCAAGTGACGTTTATGACGTTTATTTTCCCCAAAATGTTTAAGCCCCCCCAGAGCCCTTTTTTACTGACCAAATATCACTTTTCTATCTAAAAATAGGACCGTTTTTATAAGCATTTAAAAATTTACGCCCTTTGGTTCGAATCTTGAATTCGCTATAAAAACCAGGGATTTTTAAAAATTTTAAAAAACTGACCGAGATGCAAAACAAAAAACTTAATAACAAATTCTGTGAAAATTTGATGAAAATCGGTTCAAAACAATGGATGTAGACCGCGTAAAAACTTTTGTTGCATATTTCAAGTGTAAAGTCATATGACTCATAGGCATATGAAATTCATAGAACTCAAAATTTCAGCTTTTGAAGCATGTGTCATTAAATTTTCATTGCACTTCGACAATTTAAACATATAGAAATACCCTTGTTAATTTTAGAAATAATTATCATAAAATGACGTCACAGGGACTTTTCATATGAAAAATTTTTTTCAAAAAATTTTTTTTAAAAATTTCCCCTAGAGACCTATATACTGACTAAATATAAAACTTTCATTTAAATAGGACAGTTTTATAAGAAATTTTAAAAATTTACCCCTTTGGGTTCGAATCTTGGTTTCCCGTTTATAAAAACCATGGATTTTTCGAATTTTGAAAAAACGGACACGGGATGCACAATTTGGGCCTAACATACACATTCTGTGAATTTTGATGAAAATCGGTCCAGAAATTTTTGGCTGTAGACCGCAAACCCAAAATTTTTCATGACGTCAAATCTGAGTTATGTAAACCGTCATATGAATAGAAATTCATTGCATCCGAAAGCTCATGGTTTGAAATATATCCCATAAAATTTTCTTTGTTCTAAAGTCAAGGGCCAACACCCCCGAAATTAAAAAAAAATATAAAGGAAAAAAAAAAGAATAAGAAGAAGAAAAAGAATAATAAAAAAAACAGTAAAAACCCCAAATTTTGACTTTCTGCCTGTAGGCAGAAAGTCCTAATAAAAAACATAAAAAACCCCAATTGGACTTTCTCCCCAAAGGGGCCCAAAAAGCCAAAATAAAGAAGAAAAATTTAAACAGTACAAACCCAATAGGACTTTCTGCCGAAAGGGCAAAAAGTCCAAATTTTAATAAACATAAAAAAACCCCCAAAAGGACTTTCTGCTTTAGGAAAAAAGTCCTAATAACTAGATGTCATTCTTTAAAAAACAAAATGTTTGGCCCTTTCTGCGCTGTTTTTAAATTTCCCAAAAAGAAGGAGATAAAAGTTTCATGTAATGACTCCCCTTGGTATTTCTTGTTCATGCTGAACAATTGACATTAATATTCCGAAATTAGTTTAAAGGTCCTATGTTCAAATTTTTTTAAATTAAGCCAAAAAACTTGGGTTTTTTGGGGGAATTAAGTTATCTGAAAAAATATTCACCCCTTAGTTTCAAGATGTACCATCTTTTAAAAAATTTGAAAAAAAATTTCTGATCAAAAATTGGGGGGTTTTGTAGGCACGAATACAATTTTTCAATATTTTTTTTTTACTCTGAAATTTTCTTTTTTCTGAACAACTGGTTAATGTCGAAATCTTTTCCAAAAAATTAAAAATTTAAAAAAGTATGCTTATGACGTCACATGACGACTTTTTGGAGTCACGACTAAAACGGGTTAAGAAATTATGAAAACTGCAAACTGTGTAAGTTTCAACTTTCTATTTCCCCTGAAGCTCTTTTTTTTCAAAAAGGGAAATTTTCGGCCCCTATGTTCGAATCTTATTTCATCCACAGAACTTCGGTATTTCGGTTAGCGACGGGGATATCCCACACCTTAGTTTCAAGATGAAACAATCTGTAAACCCATTTTAAGAAAATCCGAACAAAAATTTGGCGGCTGTGGGAGGTGAACCCCATTTTCCACTTTTTTTACTTGACGTCACATGACGTCAAAGGGTGCTGAAAATTTTTTTTAAAAAGCGTTTTTACTTTAGTGTCATAACTCTGAAATTTTTTTTTTCTGAACAAGGCATCAGGGCAAAAACTTTCCCCTAA
>CM037787.1:64972383-65007925 GCA_021229015.1 Solen grandis
ATGGAACAGAATTCGGCAAAAAATACATTTTGCCTTTTGACATGTTTATTGCTTCATTTGTCTAAGTGACTAGCATCATTTTGACTAGTACAATACGGTGTAATCGTCGTCTGCGTTATTTGTTGTTTTTTTTTTTACATTAAACATTCATTACTCATTCACATCATAATTAACTATTGAAAATACATCTGCTTTTATTTCCATTTCATCACGTATAGCACTGTGTATAGCTGGACAGTCCAGTTCGTATTAAAATGGAATTTATTTCGTCGGTTTAACGAATCGATGAATGACACGTGTAGCTAAGCAAAATAACACATGTACGCAAGCAGAATGACAATGTCAAAATGTGCACCTAGCATCATGACGTTGGAGGGCGCTCTGCGGTTTGACTTGGAGCGAGTTCAGTTTAGCTACTAGAGTTAACTAGAGTTACCAGAGTTGCAAATAAAACGTGCGGGGTTTTACCATACGAACTCTGTAGGGTTACGCGAGTTCAACCCAGAGAGGTAGGTGGGTAGACTAGAAAGCAATATGGCGGACGGAAAGAATCTAGGCAAATTATAGAAATTTATAATATCTATGATATCCTGTCTTTAAATAAGCATGTAAGCTGGCAGCTACTTTATTAAAGCCCAAGCTCGAAAAAAGTCATAAATAAAAGATCTATTGTTTTAATCATATGTCTATTTACATATAAAGTCACAAGGGGTAAGCCTCATACGTTCAGTTGATTGCTAACTAGAGTATATTTATTACGTCATCAATACGAGTTTACTCGAGTAGTGTGTGTTTGTTGGGTTTAACGTCCCACCGACAGTATTTTTAAGTCATTTGGAGACGATGTTTACTTGAAATAGATATAGTGCTGCCACATTGCAGTATCACGCCGTGGACATGTGGCATTATACCACACCCAGTCACATTATCCTGACACCGGGCCAGCCAGTCCTGCATCTACCTTAAATGGTGAGCGCCAAGCAAGGGAGCTTTAACAGTCCCTTTTTTTTTTTTTTTTGCGACTTTGGTATGTTGCGACCAGGGATCGAACCCACGACCTCCCGCACCCGAGGCGGACGCTCTATAACTGAGTAGAACTGTAGTTGGTCACCTGAACTCGCTGTCGGTAGTTCGGAGTAGTATATACAGAAATTTCGTCCTCCACGAAAAGGTGGCGTGCCTATAATAAGTCACTTTATACTACTGTTCGGGAAGAATCGGCAAAATGAAGTACGAAACTGTGGCTGTTTCCAAATTCGAAAAAGTTATTTCTTTTAAACAAATTGTTTTGAAATTGAAAGTAGATCCACTGCTTAAAGACATAATTGCATTTTACATAATACTTTCCATTGCTTTTCTAATTGCAGGCCAAACATTTCAGATATAAATTATATGAGCTCAGGTTTACAAAGATGAATATTTAAAAATAATGAACGTCACGCAAAATTTTATATACGAGCACATCTCGTCGATCTACATACTGTTCGTTAGTTTCGTAATTAAGTCCCAGAGTCACGGGCCGTGGCCGAGCGGTTACAGTCGTGGACTACAAATCTCTCAGCCCCCACCGCTGTGGGTTCGAATCCCGGTAGGGACTTCGGATTTTTCATGTGAGGAAGCCTTCCAGCTGGCTTGCGGTAGGTCGGTGGTTCTACCGGGTACCTCTGTGTACTCGGGGTCTTCCTCCACCTGTAATTAGCTGGACATCGCAATATGATTGAAAATACTATCGCAGCGACGGTAAACCCCAATACAACTACAACAACAACAACGGAATTGTGTCTGCTTTAATCTAAATCAGGCAAACGCCTTTAGTATTGCTTAACATACATTTTATTTTCATTTTTTTAAATAAATTATTAACAAGTTTTTAAAACATATCACAAAAACGTTCCCCAAGCTTGATTAGAACTCGCAACCTAGCTTTGCAGCCAGTGCCATAAAGATCGTATTAATGTCACTATAAATCATGTAGAAAAATATTTTCACGATCTATATATTGAATAAGCGGGTTGTGAGTTCAAGCCCGGCGGCTACCTACCATGGTTTTGTATGCGAGATTTTTACGGAGGATATGAGTCTAGTACTGGTCCTTCCTAAGAGCAATAATAGGTTAACTGCCCGCCTACTGCAACAACCTCCAAGCGTTGTCATTCGCCCCCATTACAATAACAAGAGGGTCGTGGGACAGGAATCTTGTCAAAACTGAAAAAAATCTACCAAATTTCCCTCAGATGCCCTCAGAATGCATCTCCGTCCTCCTAGAAAAAATATTTCCCAAGGGGCTATGCCCTCCCCCCCCCCCTCCCCTACACACACACACCTAAAAACCAAGGGGCTATGCCCCCACCCCCTCCTAAAAATTACCCTAAGTGAAAATAAAACTATTTAAAAAGTCAAACTGTTATACATTTATTATATTTTTAACTCCCGTTATGATCATATTACTTTCCCAGAGTTCCGAGTATTCAGTTTCCTCCCCTGAGTAAAACGAAACGCAGGATCTTGATTCTACGAATTAACTTCTCTTTGATTATTCTGCCCAAATGAGGCAGTTTAGACAGTTTAACGTAAAACAAATGTCACATTGATAGTTGCTCAACAAAACATTAAAATATAACAGCATCAAATTTTGACACATGAAAGCCAAATCATTAACTAATGCAAGATACACAAGAGCATTAGTCATAGACAGCATTGATAAACGCACTTAACATAATACAGCAAATCACTTGTCAGTATGGCAAAGCCAGAATCTCAAGTCTAAACAAGGACTTGTAAGACGGTAGAGATGCAAATTTTGCCCTAATTCTGTTCCATAGACTCTAGGGATACTTCCCACAATTTTTTTCGTTTTCTATCCAAGGATAAAATTTTGCAATGTTTAGAAAACAAGGTAGAGGTTTTCCCTTTTTTTTTAAAAATATCCCAAATTCAGCATTTTCAACATTTGTTAAGTTCATAGTGGTGAAAATAAAGGCTCCCCCTTTACGGTATAAAGTAGACTTCTATTTCGATCAACATTTCAGGAAATTTTTTTTTTTTTTTTCTTTAACACCCAAATTATTGTATGGGCCAGCGCCTCTTGTTCACAAACTTAAAATTTCGTTATCTAAAGTCAGAAAAAACTCAAATTTTTCTGGACCCATTCCATTCTCGGGCCTTTTCGTCTGATCCATTTGTTGTTGATGAAAATCTTTGATTTATTTTTTAAAACCTTTTTAAAAATTGCTTCTTTTTAAGTTTATTGTTTTACAAAAATTTTTTTTAATCCCCTTAAGCTTAAAAAATTTGAACCCGAATAAATTAAAAAAAACCCTTTTGGGGGGACCCCTTTTTTCCAAATTTCGAAATTTTTGGAAATTTTCCCGACTTTTGACCCCTGTTTTAAAACACAGGGTTCTGCTTTTCATCACAAGGTTGGAATACCATTAAACACTTAAATATCTTAGAAAATAAATACTATTAAAAAAAAAATAATGACTATCTCGACCTTTCCCCCAATTCTGTTAAAATCAAATGCGTCTGAAATAACCCTGAAACATCTGTTATTTTGAAAAAAACAAAAAAAAAAAATGAAACTAACACGCGTTACGTCATTGATATGCAACATAAATATCGAAAATAAATAGTTACAACTGGGGGGTGTAAACGGGGGAGTTTGGAAAATTTACAGTGTTTTAGCACGAAAACCTAGTTCTTTGTTTTTCCCAGAAAACACTTTTGTTTAAAAAAAAAGAAGAAAACTAAATATGGATTTTTGGTTTTTTAAATAGTCTCTCTCTCTCTTTTCCTGCAAATGCCCATGTGTAATGTGTACAAACAGGTTTAGGGGCTCCTTTTCTTTCTCTCCGAAAAAATAAGGAAATAACACGTATGCACAGGACACTTTATTCAAAAAATTTGTATTTTATTCAAATTTTTGCAGAATTGCTGCCAATGGGGTAAATATCGGGATTTTTGGTTTTTTAAGAAGGCCTGTGTAAAGCTTTTACTAACATATTTTTTGGTTTTTGTTTTGTTAAATAACCATTATAAAAAAGAGTTCTTTATAATTTTTTTTTTAAATTTCGATGGAAAATTATATTTCACCCCTGAGATTTTCGTTGGTGTTTCCCTTTTATTCATTCAATAAATGTTTATTTTGTCTAAAATTTTTTTTTACAAATTCTACATCCCGCACTGTGCCAGGGCCTGCATGGGGTTTTAAAAAAAAAAAAAAAAAAAAAAAAAAAAAAAAAAAATTTTAAAAAAAAAAACATTGAAACATAATTTTATCCATACAGAAAAAACTGATATAGAATAACATTGAATGGTTTTGAGATATCCCAGGAGGGAAACCTTTTAAAAACATGTGCGTATTGTGATTTATGCAGGATTAATTTATGGAAAACCAAAAAATTGACTTTTGATTATTAGGGAAAAGTTGGGTGTGTTTTGAATAAAAAAAATGAAAATAAATAGTTAGAATTTCTGAGCCACATAATCAAAATACGGAGCAACCACTGTTACTATTGTAAAATAAAAACATTTCATATTAAAAAAAACACATACATTTTATGAATCAATTACTTGCATTAACTGATGTAAGAAAAAAAATGCAAGATTCAAAATATGCAAGTCTTCTATCGTTATTTAAAGGAACTGGACTCATATAATGTTTATCTGATGACTTCTTCTTAAACTCGTAGGCAACGGGTTTTAAAACTTGGTTTACGGACCTTGCAAGTCAACATGATTCATTAAAGCTCAGAAAAAAGGAACATGTTTTGAGATGTTAAACTATTCAGATTTTAGATACAAACTGTCTACTTGAAAATTAATGCAACAGAAGTTTAAAAATAAGTATTACGGCATAACGTAGAAAGTGTAAAAACACACAAACACTATAGCATATGGCCTACGGCCCCGGACCCAATATGCGGTCCCAGTATGTTAATTAATTGATTGAATTTCTTTTAGTTTACCGTCGCTGCGACAGTATTTCAGTCATATAGCAACGTCCAGCTTATTACAGTTGGAGGAAGACCTCGAATGCACGGAGGCATCCGGGTACAACCACCGACCTACCGCAAGACAGATGGAAGGCTTCCTCACATGAAAATGGGTAAATTTAACTGAAAATTACATAGCCTATGTTGTAAAGCCTTGTAAGCATATATTTTATTTTATAAATATCATCAACACAAAAAAGAATGCCATATTTCTACTCCACGCTACGTTATCAAGGGAAGATTGCAAATTAATACCGGGACCTGTACCTAAATCCTTTATCAAATAAAATCTTAGCTGTGCTGAATTTTTTCTTCATCATTGTCCATCTTGTTGTTGTTGCTGCTGCTGGTGATGATTTTTTACATTGACATTAATACCAGCTAAGTAGCTTACCGTCTGGAAATAATATGCATCTTTCAGACCCTAACTATTTGAATGAATATATGAGAAAGGAATTACCTGTTGAAATATGTATCTTCACTGATCTTTAGATTAGTAAAATTATGGCACCATAAATAATCACCTTATAATGTGTCTACTATAATTAAAGTATTTTCTGTACTTTTTTGTTCTAGATTTCTGAAAAAAATTGATACGTTTTTTTTTTTTGTTTTTTTTTCGTTTTTTTTTTATTGTTGTTTTCGGACCTTTTCTGTATGGCTTTGCTTTATTTAAGTCGTGCTTCAAAAACATCCGCGTCTTTAGTCTTGTTCTTTTCTTGTAACGACCCTGTTAACGCAAGGTTTAAGCGGGTTTTATAACATTGGGTTTATTGGAATCGTTTGAATATTTGATCCCCGCTTACAAAATTTACTTTGAGAAACAAAAGAAATGCGAAAATCTGTTCTCTCAGCGCTATTAGCGCTTTCATTTGTAATCAGTTCCATTTATAGATTGAAATAATATGCAAAATGTCGTCTGCCGCAGTCGATGGGTGGCTCGTAATTAATTTCGGATAGAGGTCAAGTGATAGTTTTGCATAGAGAAATTTATTCGTTGTGTGTTTATGCCAAGGACAATTTTTTTTCCCGTAAATATTTACTTTTGACATAAAATTAATTTTTAATCAGTGTTACTTTATCTCAGAGTTAATACAATCGTTTGATCATATTTACAATATTAAGAGGTTGTTCGGTTTTCAAAGCAGAGAAACGGATTCTCAGAATGTAGATATTGAAGTTGGTGATACTGACGTCACTCACAACTAAAAAGTATAATTTACTTTTACTTGTACTAATAAAGCAAGTTAGAATTCGTATTTTAATCTAAGTAACCATTTTATAAGTTATTTGTTTCAGAAACCTCTAAATTCACGAAGAGTTATGCCTGATATAGCTATGATATAGTTGTTTACTGATTTGTCATTTATATTCTGATGAAAAGCTTGTAGGTCACAAGTGTTATAATGCCTTCACCTTCGATACGTTACTCGTATATACCATGTGAAAATAATCAGGACAACACGTTTCTATATTACTGAATAGGGTTGTTTGTATACATTTGTGCATCGGACAACATTTCGAGCCTATATCTAGACACATTTGAATTTCCCCCTTTTTACTACTTTTTTCTGTCTTATCACTAAGTGATGATAATTGTTATGTTCATTTAAATGCGATTGCATTATATAAGTACAATTGTATAAAAATGTGTAAAAAACGATGCTGGAGATAATATGTTTAATAAACTGGAATACAAATGTAAATGCGCGAGCGATCGCAATTCATACAGAGATATATTTGAACCAATAACTTCAGCAGTTGTAATTGAATTTAAATAGATGACCTTCTGCCGCAATAGCTCAAATGGTCCGCTTGCTTTTAAAATTATTGCGGGTTCGAATACAGCTGTGGATTTATCTTAATAGTAAATCTTATATCAATATACGTATAAGAGAATATATAGATAAAATGAAATAAATATGCCATATATAGATTAAAGACTGGGTGTAATTTATAAGGTTACTATGCAGTTATGTACTACACCTATATAAGAGAGTGAGAGAGAGAGAGTGAGCGAGAGAGAGTGAGAGAGAGAGAGAGAGGAAATATTCCTGGGATATATTTGTACTAGGTACATGTATTACATTTATTTTTATATATATTCTCGTGCGTTTGTTGCATTATGTTGGTACCATTTGATTTAAGCGCATTTATTTATATAAATAAACGTATTTGAATATTTGAAAGAGAGGTTTGTAACATTTGGTTTATTGGCATCGCTTGAAAATTTCATCTGTGCTTATTAAATTTGCTATGATACACAAACAAATGCAACATACAACCGTTCTCTCAGTGCTATCGGCGCATTAATTATAGTACATGCTACTTAGTCACGTGTCTGCTTCACCTGCTCTACAATCCAAAGTCCGGGGACAGTCCCGGCCTAGAGGCCGATATGTATCAGTCAAGTTACGTGTGTCTGGGCAGAATTGCGATAAAGTTATCATCAATCACCCTGAACGAAATACAAAATGTGATCAGGCCATTTAAGAAATGATTGTATGTTTCCCTTAGTCATTCTGTTGTATATTTGACATCAAATGAAATTGGAATAATGTAGACATATTGCACAATAAGTCATACAATCAAGTTCATAGTATGTTGCTGATTTAAACTTATTTTTACTCATGCCAATCAGGAAGCTCATTTCAGTTTCTTTCACCCTCGACTGTTCCTGTACTGCACCAGCACTTTGCGCCATGAAATGTCACACACATTATTTTCTTAATCTAGGGTCGAATATTAAACTTTTGAATCAGAACACGTGTCAAGGCGGCTGTTAAACATAATTATTCGCTTGAAAGTAGGCATTGTGCTCCCATTATAATTATAGGACTTTGTTTCAGGAACATTTAACTAGCACGTGTAACTCTTCTTAATATTTTTTCGATAAAACTCTGTGCATGTACATGTATATGTAAATATAATTATTGGGTCAAGCATGCCCCCATGTTAAAGTTGCAAAATCTTGAACGGTAGGGATGAAAACCAGCCAGCCATAAAAATAGATATGAGCTGGATACATTTTTTGTTCATTTGAAACTCATGTTTAGTTGTAGTTATGACTGAAAAGTCAGTATGTGTTTTAAGTCACAAAAGTTAGTTTAAAAACTCAACTTCATTTAAAGTATTTCCTTTTCATCAGACGTACATAATTATTTTTTTTATATAAAATGAAAACAATGTTCTCAGATTGTTTTCATATTTGTTACAGTAACTTATTTTGGAGATAAAATTAGGATATGTAAATGTGTATACATCATGGCTCTGTTGAAAGTGATAACCACCATAAATAATATTATAATTTTAGACAAATAACCTTGTGTTAGAACTTACGTAAATCGTGTTTAACCTTCAAAGAACTTAAAGGTCCATTATTCATCCAAAAGCAGTGTATATTCTTCAGACAGAAAAGCAAATTGTGTGCTACAGATTTGTAATGAGATGCAATATGTTCTTACTCGTTGACATTACCACAATTTCATAGATAAGAAAGAATCTTTTACTTAAAATCGTTAAATTGTTTACAAAAATAACTTATTTGAATATTCCGTATATATTCGTCAATTTTCCATAGTGATTCGACAACGTTTTTTTCCAAATTCAAATTATTTTCGATTACAGACTGTCTTCGGATAAAAAAGTTAAACAATGACAGTTTTATGACATCCATTCAAAATACTACATTGCGTTATTTGATCAACATTTTCAATGCGTTTAACTGTTATTTTACAGCAGATAGCATGAACCATTTGTATTAGGCTACAACATGTCAATGTGGGGATCTCCATGGCTGAGAGGGTAAAGTGGCTGACTTTAACACTCAGTCAGCCCCTCACCGCGTGGGTTCGAATCCCGGCAGGGTCTTTCGGGTTTTCATGTGATTAAGCCTTCCAGTTGGCTTGCGGAAGGTCGGTGGTTCTACCCGGATGCCTCCGTGCATTCGGGGTTCCTCCACCTGTAATTAGCTGGACGTCGATATATGACTGAAATACTGTCGAAGCGACTGTAAACTCAAATAGTCAAGTCAAGTCCAGTCAATGTGTTTTTTTTATATTTTCTTTTTCATTAAAATTTTTATGGAATATAATTAGCCTTTAACCTACATTAAATAATGGGTACCGATCAAGAGGGTTAATTAGTTATTGGTGCAATTAAACACATAATGACAACATACAACGTCAATTGAAAATAGGAGAAATAGGGACTATGTGAACATCAGTCATGGATAAAAAAGATATATTCAATATGTTCAAATTCGAAGTTGTTAAGATATGTTACATAGTTTTTAATCAGTTTTGTTGGTAAGGAACATGAACAATTAATATCATAAGCTTAGAAGGATGGTACCGATTTAGGCATTTTTTCTTTTATATTTTCATTTCAAAACCCGGTCAGATTGAAATCTTCTCTCAGACTGAGCAGTATTTATATTGTTACTTAATATTCGTGGATAAACAACAGAGTAGACCAACGATAACATTAAGTCGGCGTTTCTATCTAGACCTTTACTTTATTTCATATGTCGCGACCTTGGATCACACCCGCGACAAATCTTTTACATGTCGTATGCTCTAGCCACCATTCTGCGACCGGGACAGTGAAACAAAGTTTAAATATTTGACAAACGTGGCTTTGATGAAAGCATATGTTGTTATGCATGTCGTAGGAAAACAGGGTCCAGAATAAAACCTTCAAATCTTAAACATGTGACCACTCTGCCCTATTATATACCCATTTAACTGTAACCGGACGTGGAACGTGAACACGAGGCGCACAACCGCAACAGATAAGGTAAGTTAGCAAATTAAAAAAAGCAAACAAAGCAAAACATTTGATAAATATTAAATCACAAAACGAGATCTTAAAATCAAAGACGACAAAATTTATTATTCTAAAGCCCCCCGTTAATTGCAAAATTCGCATGTGTTTTTATTATCTACATATAAAACATAATTCATCACCTTCCAGATAAAAATTTAGAACATTATTACTGACAACTTTTAGTATTTAATACATTCAATGGTGTAGGTGTTTGATAGACAAAATATCATGATTTACCCCCCACAAAGAAGAAGGCTAAAACAATAACACTATATACTACTTTAGTGGATTTATAGCTAAATGTAAATCAAATGTTCACTTTACTCCTCTTCTTAGAATATCTCGGGTCAACTTCATGTGCTATTGTATAAACCATACTACACCCACCCCACCCCTAAAAAAAGTAAAAAAGAAAAAAAAGTGGCTGAGTGAGTGTTAAAGTGAGCGACTTTACCCTCTCGCCCACGGAGGCCCCGGAGTAGAGAAGAGAAAGTAAGAAATCAAATGAAAATCATTGTACAGATTTGAACACAAGTTACTTGCACGTAAATAACCCCATCGATAGTATAATCAGGTCCAGTAGCTTTTTTCGCAAATGAATGACTTTGGGGTCAGAATCGGACACCAAAGAGCATTGCATTGTTGCATCACAAATTAGGATAGTAGCAAATCCAAGGCACAATGGGATCAAATCTTTGAATATATGTTTAAGAAATAGCATGCATTCGAATGAATAGAAGTGGTTTTCAAGGCTCTTTTGCCGGAGGTATAAGTTGGTTTGCTAATTTGAAATGATTCAAAGAGTGGTGCTTGTATTGTTTATTTTACATCAATAAACAAACATTTGTTTCTTGTTCAGCACATCGATGCTATTTTCTTACTAGACCCAATTCTTTTATAGATATATTGAAATATAAAGACATAACTGGGTCTGGTCTTATCTATGCACACATTAAGTTCATTTAATTCTATTTTTAAAACGTTTTTAGCCACATGATCATCATCTTGAACATCATAATCATACTGGAGAACCGTTTTATCTCTTGTTAAGCAAAGACTAAAGTACAATTTTATTTGTGGATTTTGCCGGAGATTGAGTGATTTAGAGCTAATTTTATAAAAATATTTATGATTTAAGCCGTTTTTACAAGCATCATTATAAATATCTATGGATTAGATTAAGTTTCACTGAACTGGGATTATCTTTTCAATGTTTGTAAGAAGTTGAAGATGGGCTGGTAATATACCTTTGCTCGTAACCTATGCAACAAGTTAGAAGGTAAATGGCATTTTAAATGTATTTTATATGAAGAAATACACGTCTTTGTATCTTGTATGTTGGAATGAATTGAATCCATGCGTCTACGAGTATATTAAATTATTTTAAAATAAAAAAATATTTTTAGATACTGTTCTGTTTCCCAAAATTTAGCTTTCATTGATGTATATCATTGAATAATTATTTGTTGTACATTAAATATAATTCAATTGATTTTAAATGGATATATTCTGTATTCATTTTTTTCATTGAACAACATATAGGTATGTAGTAAATACTTGTAAACTTCATAATCGTTGTATTTATATACATTTACTCGTATAAAGTGAGAGTTCGTTTGCCCTCGTTTTGTAAAATTGCAACTTGTGCTTTGGCCTTCTGGAATATTCAAAATAAAAACTTGAAAAGTGTAACCATCATTATCACCATCATCAGCAGCAGCTTCATAACCATTATTTCAACAACCAAAGTCAATAACTTTATCATAATCCATTTTAAGTGATCGTCTTTGTGGGAATTTCTTTGATCATGATTCCACACCCATGATCCTGACACTAGGCAAACTAGTCCTCATTCCCAATAGGGAAGTAACCAGTATCAGTTATTTCTAACAACTTTGATATGTCGCGGTCGGTACAATAATCGATACAACTGAAATACATATTCTAATATTGATAGTTAAGACATTGACCATGACAAACACGCTTATATAACGATGATAATTATGAAAATGTCTGTAACTGTCGCTCATGTATCAATCGTGGAAGGACGCAAAAGTGGGTTTTAGTATGTGACATATCATTGCACTTTGGGGTCCTTTCTTGGAGTTGACCCCAACGTGCTTAAAGTGCGTAACGCACTATGGGGTCATACCCCAAAGTGCGCTGGGACCATAAGTGCATCCCAACAGTGCTGCCATTGTTACTGCGATATCACACCGTAGACATGTGGAATGATACCACACCCAGTCACATTATCCTGAAACCGAGCAAACCAGTCCTGAAACTACCCTTATATGCTGAACGACAAGCAAAGGGACTGTGCAAGTACCATTTTTACTATATGTATATGTCGTGGATCGAACCCACGACCAACTTCCCCGAGGCGCGCGCTCTAACCGCTCGGCCACCGGGGACAGTATAAATAAATATAAAACAAACAATACAACAATACAAAATCCGATCTATTGCTATTGCTGAGATAAATTGTATTAATTTTTTTTTTAACTTACGGAAAGTTCGCTTATCCTGACGATTGGTAAGCCGTGGTTCCCTTTTCAGCACTTGAGCAGATTCGATATATTAAAACAATGATTGTTATACACTAAACAATGTTTTCTTTTCTTTAATTTACATTTACTAACTTCAAGATTAATAACAAGTAAATGTGTATGAATGAAGTGGATACATTCAGCTCGGCCTAATTTATACAGATACGGTTATCATATCGCCAGTCTATTTTTAAATAAACGTAGATAAGTTATGGTGTGACTATTAGCTGATCATCACGTGCAGTGTACAGTTCAAAGTTTCTCTCGTACTTTTGCATGTATGTCACCATCAAAGATATCACAAAGAGAACTGTATGAAAATAAACGAATATATTGCTTTTTACATTATATAGTTTGGCAGTCAGGTTGTTTAATATTTTACTATGTTTCATTTTCCGAAAATTCGTTTTGCTTATCGGACCAAACAATATATAGATTTTGTCCGATACCAGAATGTAGCGATTCCCATCTCTTTAATGGTATAAATATTTATCTTGAGGGCTACTTTACCTGTTACAGTCATTTCTGATGCAACTGGTCCGGTTAAACCATATCTTTAAGATTAATAAACAACTGGACACGTTTTCATTTTTCGAGTCTCTAGCATACCCAGCATAATTGTAAGCGACATAACTTTCCGTCCAGTAATGATTTAAAGAACATTTTTCCCATCAGATTAACTCCCTTGGTCCCTATACTCTTCGTTTCAGAATCAAAAACGATCTTTAAAAAATTAACAAAGGTCCTATCTCTAGAGGTGGATTTAGTACCTTTGTTGCATTGATGTCATTCATGTGCATAACTGATGATGCATTACTGAGTACCACTAGATTTTGGTGGATAATGTGAGTATTTTCTTAAACTATATCAATATATGAACTTGAACCGGAAGTCAAGGTCGATGTGAGGCGGAAAAATTGAATCAGAGAAAAAAATCGAAAATCTTTGAAATTACTATACTTTACCAATTATTTTCGGCGTTTCTGCATTGTAGAAGGGTGTTATGTGTTTTGAACTATCTATTCGCTAAATAAATACTCTTTTCCTTTCTTAATTGTTCCAAATCCTGAAAATTCAACTTTACCGAATTTGTAAACAATGAAATGACAACTTCCGGTGTAGGGGGTTTCGGACGTCAACTATTTTCGGATACTAACTCTGCTTTGAATTATGCCTTCATTCATTGCCTTTGCCAGCCTATTAGTAACTGTGACTAGTTATCTATCATGTACTGAAGCAGATAAATACCTCTTTCTTGATCAAATATCATTATCAGGAGACTGTCATCCAAACCCTGGCCCAGCTAAACCTGTCTACAGATTCCCGTGTGGAATATGTGAAAAACCAGTTAAAGCAAACCAGAGAGGTGTCCAGTGTGACGAATGCGAAGTTTGGTACCATGCAAAGTGTATGGAGATGCCTTTAGCTGTCTATCATGGACTACAAGGCAAAGATGTTTCCTGGATCTGTTTCTCTTGTGGCCTACCAAATTTTTCAAGTTCACTTTTTAGCACCCCATCCAGTGACTCAGTACATCCATCTATTGCCACTGAAAACTCTTATAGCACCCTCTTAAGCCCATCATTGCTTTTCCCTGACAATCAATCACCTGTTTTTTGTTCTTCAAGTTTCAGCTCTTTTAACTCTTCCATTGGGTCCCCTTTGCACAAGTCATCCCCACTTCGTCGTAAACCGAGACAAAAATCTCTTCCACCATCTTTTCGCATTATTATTGTAAATTTTCAGAGCATACGGGCAAAGAAGACAGAATTCTGGCTTCTTCTTAAAGAGATAGACCCAGACATAGTCATTGGTAGTGAAACCTGGCTCCATCAAGGTATTTATGAACGGGAAATCATACCACCTAACTACCACATCATCTCCAGACGGGACAGGCTAAACAGCCCACATGGTGGGGTCATTATTATGGCCAAAGACAGTATCACTGGGTCAGACCTGCAAGTCAACACTGATAGTGAATTCTGCGCCGCCTTATTTGAATGTCCTGGCCAACCACCACTCATTGTTGCCTCTGCATATCGTCCACCAAACACAGATGCAGTCTATATGGAAGAACTTTGTCATCAAATGAAGGACTTACATACTAAGCACCCAACTTCTACCATTTGGATTGGTGGTGACATAAATCTACCTGATATTGACTGGACATCTAGTTCTATCATCAGCAACTCAAACTCCACACAGATAAATCGTCTAATGCTAGACACTATTTATGATATAGGATCTGAGCAGATGGTCAACTTCCCTACAAGAGGGAACAACACGTTGGACCTTTTCATAACGAATAGACCCTCATTGGTGGAAAAGACAAAATCCGCTCCTGGTGTAAGCGACCATGACACAGTGTATGTCCAAACCTCATGTCGTGTCCCCAGACAGAGGCCACCCAAAAGGAAAATATTCTTATGGAAACAAGCAGAGATGGAGGAGATGCGAGATTCTCTACATAATTTTTCCGCATCTTTCACTGCCGAAAATACTCCATCATCAGACGTGAACGCCCCATGGAACAGCTTCAGGGACTTCTGTATTGATGCAATGGATCAATATGTACCCTCTAAATGGTCTTCTACTCGCTTCAGCCAGCCTTGGATTAGTAGATCTATTAAAAGACTCTCTAATCAAAAGAAGAGGGCCTATCGCAAGGCCAAGCAATCCCACAGCAAAGATGATTGGGATGCTTATAGGAAGCTCCAGAAGGAAACCAGAAAAGAATGTCGTAAAGCCCACAACTCGTATGTCAGCAACATTGTAAGTGACAACTCCAAGAAGCTTTACTCATTCATTAAAGGGAGACGTTGTGACAGCAATGGTGTTTCCTCCTTGAGAGAAAATGGGATTTCCTACAGCGATCCTAAGACGAAGGCAACACTGTTAAATCGTCAGTTTTGTGGCGTTTTCACAAAAGAAAAAACACACTGACATGCCAAAGATGGACAGTGAGGAAAGCCCCTCCATGCATGACTTCAACATTAGAGAGGAAGGAGTCCTGAAGTTATTACAGAACCTTGACCCGCACAAGGCAGCAGGACCAGACTCAATCCCAACAAAGCTCCTAAAGGACTTTGCTACAGAGATTGCCCCCTCACTGACATTGATTTTTCAAGCATCACTCCAGCAAGGTTATGCACCATCAGATTGGAAAGCTGCCAATATCACACCACTTTTCAAGAAGGGTGACAGAAGTATTGCCTCTAATTACAGGCCTATTTCTTTAACATCAGTTTGCAGTAAGATCCTAGAGCACATCATGCATTCCCAGATCATGAAGCATCTTGAGAAAACAACATTCTGTCGGACGCACAGCACGGATTTAGAAAGAGGAGGTCTTGTGATAGCCAACTCATTCTTACTGTCCAGGATCTTGCCTCTGCCCTTGATGATGGTGAACAAATTGATGCCATTCTGCTGGATTTTAGCAAGGCATTTGACAAGGTACCTCATGAACGCCTCTTGTACAAGCTTAATCATTACGGCATCAGAGGAAGGGTTCACCAATGGATAAGGAGCTTCCTCACAAACAGAAGCCAACAAGTGGTCATTGACAACCAATCCTCCTCCTCAGCACCTGTCACCTCTGGCGTACCACAGGGCTCAGTGGTCGGTCCACTACTTTTCCTCCTATACATAAATGACATGCCTGCAAAGGCCTCATCAACCACAAAACTGTTTGCAGATGACAGCCTACTGTATAGGAGGATAAAGTCCACAAAAGATGCAGAAATTCTCCAGGAAGACCTTGACCGCCTTCAAAAATGGGAGGAAGACTGGCAGATGTCATTCAACCCGGACAAATGCGAGGTGATCCGATTCAGTCGCAAGAGAAACCCGATCTGTGCGTCCTACAGAATCCATAACAAAGTTCTAACCGTGGCAAAGAATGGCAAATACTTGGGAGTGACACTAGCAGAGGACCTGTCCTGGAAGCCACATGTCGAAGCCGTGACCAAGAAAGCAAATAATAGTCTTGCTTTTCTCCGCCGTAACCTGCGAAGTTGCCCAAGTAATATCAAGGCCAGATGCTACACATCCCTTGTCCGACCAATTCTGGACTATGCAGCTCCAACATGGGACCCTCATACCCAGAACTGTATTGACATGCTGGAAAGTGTCCAACGTCGTGCCGCACGCTTTGTGATGGGCGACTACAGAACCACCAGTAGCACCAGCCAGATGATTAGTCAACTAGGATGGCATTCACTCCAGCAACGACGTCAGCAATCAAAGGCGGTCATGACCTACAGGATAGTCCACGGCCTCATTGACATCAACCCAGTTGCCCACTACCATGTATCAACTGCCCTAAACAGTGCCACACACATCCACTCTACTACAGGCGTTACTGGCACTACATCTGCCAGATACATGGTCCCCTTCTGCCGTACAGACTCTTTCCGATACTCATTCTTTCCTTTCAGTATCCGTCTTTGGAACATCTTATCAGCTCATCTTACAGGTGCCTCATCTGTCGAGGTCTTCAAGTTGGGCATTGCCAGCCTAATTCTTTAAAACCAAAATTGATTTCTTTTACCATTTTAACCTAGCACATTGTTAAATTTTTAAAAATGTTTTGAGCCTCACATCACCTTGTACAGTCTGCACACATCTTGTACGACAATGCTCCAGAGTGGGCCATGTACAGTAAAGGAAGAAGAAGAAGAAGATGCTTTTCACAGTATAAGTATTTTTCTACGGCATGTCAAAATAAAATTCCAAACAGATCAGTGGTAAGTTTAAAAAAAAAACGAAATATGTATTTTGGAGTGCATGGAGATGGGACCTTTGTTGCATGTTAACATTCACATGTATTTTACATGATCTTTTTTGTCTAAAAATGATTTTGTGGTAACTTTGTAAAATTTCATAAATTGTTGGTGTTTTAAATGTACCGTACAAAATCTGGCGCTTGGTATAGTTTAGGGGTGCTACGCAACAACAAATTGGAGTTAGGCCTTTTGTTGTATGGAAAACATTTCAATTGTATTTATTACAAAAAGGCACCAAAAAACTATCATATATTCATAATAAAAAATCAAACAATATATATATTAACATTGCCCATAATTGCTTTAAGTTCTATATGATAAATACATGCCATGCAAATCCAAATATAAAAAGTAAGGGAACAGCACTCCAACCACCGTCAGGACTCACTTTCGATTGATCATTTGATCAGGGCAGACGTGCTTTTAGAGCCTCTCTCTATTAAATTGGTTGATCTGTAAAGTTGTTTGGAGTTAGTAGGATTGGAGGATATAGTTAGCAGTTAGCAGGATTCGCCGTGTCATAGTTGTGTCTTTGTGTCTATCTGTGCTCTTGTGTTTTATTGTGTTCTATTGTGCTATTGTGTTATCTATCTGGACTGTAAATCTTAAAAATCTGGACCTTTTTCCTCTGTGCACCTTGTGTACTCTGTGTTATTCCACTGTGGGGAACAAGAACAAGCCAAGGTTTCTTTTC
Organism: Solen grandis; assembly: GCA_021229015.1. Lineage (NCBI taxonomy): Eukaryota > Metazoa > Mollusca > Bivalvia > Adapedonta > Solenidae > Solen > Solen grandis. The sequence goes on from CM037787.1 coordinate 64,990,235, forward strand.
TTATTCTTATACTTATTATTTTTCTCATTCTTATACTCTCTCAGTCTCTTATTCCTTTCTTAATTTCTATCACATTTTTCCATTTTCTCATCTCCACTCTGTTTCTCAGCTTATTTTCCGTTTATGTATTGTGAATAAATTTCTTTTCTCAAAAATTCCCATCACATTCCATATTTAAACCACTTTTTACCCTACTCATAAGCATCACTCATATTAATAGCTATCAAATTTCATAATTCATAAACAAAACTTGCTCAATTATCTAAGAAAAACCAAATACAGTACAATAACAAACCACCAGATTGGACAGTTGTAATTTACCAACGTCCAATTAAAACTGTTATATCAAAATCAGAAAGTAGGTCACTTGCTATAACAAGAAAAACATCCCGAAATCTAAACCCAAAAGTAGGTCAATTTAGACTAAATTAGGTTAAAATTAGGTCAAGACAGTCTCCTGGGAGTCGAACCCAGTTTCCAGTGTAAAAACACCAGAAATACCAATAAAACTGTACTTATCTGACCAAATCTTAACCTATTCACCCCTCCCAGTCAAAAACAACTCAAACCAAAAATGGCTAATAAGAGAAACAGATCTGCTCTTACCGACAGCAGCCTAAGTAGTGATGGTTCTCCCATCAGCAAAAGATTGATAATAGACGAAAGTTACCAGTCTGAGGAAGAAGATCAATCAATACTCTTTGCTACCCCAGTTAGGACACTTGTTACTGAAATCGTACAAGAAAAAACCACCCCCTCCCCAAAACCCTCATACTCTCAAGTAGCGGCAGGATTAACCTCCACCCCGACAAATCCAAACCAAAAAGGAAACATCACAGCTAATCCAACATCACCCATCCCCCACCCTGAAAATCTAAACACAGAGCACGCAACCAAGACACCAAATCAAAAAAACACACTACAGCCGCTATGGATCACAATAACTGTGGCCATAATACTACAATCACTACACAGAATCTCAGACAGCACATTGCTGACAAGCTCATCAAATCTATTGGCCCACATTTAATCAGACCACTTGCAAGTAAAGGGCGCAAAATGAGATTCAGAATTCGCAATGACCAACTACCACAAGCAAAAAAATTTCAATATAGCAGCAACATTGACCAAAAAAAGCCAAAGGAATCATCACAATTCCACAAAACGCGAATATTGACAACATCACTAAAGAATCACTAAATTCAAACCAAAACAAGTAAAAATGGAAAATCAGCAATTACATTCAACAGTGAAATAGCTCCACTAAAAATCCAAAACCTAGAAGTTAAACCTGCATACATGCAGACATTAAGATGCAATAGTTGCCAGAAATTTGGTCACCATTTCTCAGTATGTGGCGGCAAAACCACATGTCCTCATTGTGCGGGACCCCACTCACACCAACAGTGCACTCAAAGAAATAAAAAACAATGTGCAAACTGTAAGGGTAACCACAGCGCTGCATATAAAGGATGCAAAGCCTACATTAACTATATAAATAACATCAATAGAAAAAACACAGAAATTCAAAGAAAATATAACGAACAACAAACCAAGGCCGGAATTACACCAACTATTGCCCCAATATCTATACAAAAAAAAATCATACAAACAAGATATCAACATACAGAAACTGGCAAAATCACTTGTTGGAAAAACGGAAACAGAAATTATGGACATTCTTAACAAGGAACTACACCCAAAAAACAACAAAACTAGACCACAACAGAACTAACCAAACACCGAGGACCACCCCCCCTAATCACCACACAAAACCACAGTTACCAGTACCCCCACACACCCAATTCTGGAATGGACCCCACCCCCCACCATTCCCAGGACACTACCAACTCCTGCAGGGGTTTACACGTCCTCTTAGTTACTAAACTAACCCCTTAGATGTGAACTCTGACAATTGCACGATATAATTAAATAATATCAATTATGGCGGCGACAAGCCAACAACAAAATACTGAATCCAGCCTCGCCGTCATTTCATGGAATGCAAACTCCTTTAAAACTGATAATGAAGGAAAACAAGAGGGCCAACATGGCCCTGTGTCGCTCACCTGATTAAGATGGCTGTGTTAGGCAAAATGACAAAAAATCTGGCATCTAAAGTGTTTTTCTAACATTTGACTAAGTGGCCTACATTTTGATCCTACCTGAATTTACCTGGTGACCTAGTTTTTGACCCCACATGACCCAATTTTGAACTCATCTGAGATATCATGTAGACAAACATCCTGACCAAGTTTCATGAAGATTGGGCCAAAACTGTGGCCTCTAGAGTGTTCACAAGGTTTTTTCTAAGATTTTACCTGGTGACCTAGTTTTTGACCCCACATGACCCATATTCAAACCCATTTGGGATATTATGGAGACAAACATCCTGACCAAGTTTCATGAAGATTGGGCCAAAACTGTGGCCTCAGAGTGTTCACAAGGTTTTTCTAAATTGACCTGGTGACCTAGTTTTGACCCCACATGACCCATTTTCGAACTCATCCGAGATATCATGTAGACAAACATCCTGGCCAAGTTTCATGAAGATTGGGCCAAAACCGTGGCCTCTAGAGTGTTCACAAGGTTTTTCTAAGATTTGACCTGGTGACCTAGATTTTGACCCCACATGACCCATTTTCGAACTCATCCGAGATATCATGTAGACAAACATCCTGACCAAGTTTCATGAAGATTGGGTCAAAACTGTGGCCTCTAAAGTGTTCACAAGCAATTGTTGACGACGGACGACGGACAAAAGGCGATCACAAAAGCTCACCCGAGCACAAGTGCTCAGGTGAGCTAAAAAGCTTTTGAGCTACAACACTTTCTGCACACAATTGACCGCAAAATAGACATAATATGTATCCAAGAAACAAGACTTCAACCTAACCAAAAAGCCCCCAGACTCAAAGGTTATCAAGCCCCTGTCAACAAACCCAGATCAAACGGCACAAATGGGGGCGGAGTCTGTATATATGTTAAAGTAGGCCTTCAATTCTCAGAAATAAAACTAGAATCAAACTGTGAAATAGAAATATGTGGTATCAAATTATACGGTCAAAAAGAAAACATTGAAATCTACAATGTATACGTCCCCCAAACCAAATATAACTCAAAACGAAATTATGATAAAATCTTCAAAGACATAAGCAAAAATAGCATTATAATGGGAGATTTCAACCTAAAACACATAATATGGAACCCAATAGGAGACTTTAGGTGCGACGGCGAGGCTGACTCCCTCTTAGACCTATTACACTATAAAAATCTTAATGTAATAAATGATGGTCAAATCACCCGAAATGCAACTTCACACGGACACAAGGACAGTGCAGTAGACCTAGCCATCATCCCAGCTAAATTCCAATCTCAATCTGAATTTTTTGTCATTGACAACTCTATGGGTAGTGATCACCTACCAATTGAATTAACAATCCAATTTAAAACCCAGATAGAAAAAACCCTAAAGAATGGAAAATGGAACTTCAACCAAGCTACAGTAGAAAACTGGAAGCAATTTCAAGAATTGGCTACAAAAAAAACAGAAAATGATATAGAAAAAAATTTCTCGCACTTTTACAACATATTACAAAACATACTTGATAAGACAATCCCTAAAAACAAAACACCCAAAACACACAAAAACAATCCTGTCCCATGGTGGACCGCAGAGTGTGAAACAGCAGTAAAAAAAAGAGAAAGACTAAGAAAAAGACTTAAGGATAAAAAAAGACCATTAGATTATGAAACTTTTAGGACAGCCAGAACGAGGAAAAAATAATAAATAGAGCTAAAAGAGTCAAATGGGAAGAATTTTGCTCGGGCATCAACAGCAAAACCAAATCTAAAGAACTTTGGCAATTCATTAGCAAAATCAAAGGTAGACCCCCTCCAAGTAATCCCCCCTTCATGGTTAATGGGCACACTATAACAGATCCTAAGGAAAAAGCTGAGGCACTGGTTCAACACTTTGAAGCTGTTAGCAGCGATGAAAGATTCACTAGGAACTTTATAGAACAAAAACATAACAGTAAAATAATTCTCGACAACTACATGAAACTGACAGAAAATGAAAAACATACCAACATTTCATATAATACAGATTTTAGTATACTAGAATTAGAAAGAGCACTAAAACTCTGTAAAAACGGAGCCCCAGGGGAGGACGGTATACACTACTCAGTCTTAAAGAACCTACCTCCTACAGCCAAAGAAACTCTCCTAAAACTATTAAACAACTCATGGAATACAGGAAAAACCCCCGACTCATGGAGCGAAGCAATTATCATCCCCTTATTAAAGCCAAAAAACCCCAAAGAATCACCTAGCTCATATCGCCCAATATCTCTTACGTCAACCTTCACAAAACTATTACAAAAAATGATAAAGCCCAGATTATGTCAATTCGTAGAAGAAAATAAACTTATTTCTGATTTCCAATCCGGATGCCGAGCAAATCACTCCTGTGAAGACAATTTAGTCAAACTAGAAAACGATATAAGAAAAGCACAATCTAAAAGTCAAAATGTAATAGCCGTTTTTCTAGATCTATCATCTGCATTCGACAAAATGTGGACCACTGGTTCAATTCTTTACTTAAAAAAAATAGGAATTAAAGGAAAAATGCTACATGGTTAGCAGACTTTCTTAAACAGAGAAAAATCAAAGTTAAATATGGTGGGACTACCTCAGAAACTAGAGAAACAATTAATGGTTGCCCTCAAGGTAGTGTATTATCTCCTATCATATTCTCATTAATTATGAACACATTTAGAGATCACATAATAAACATGAACAATAAGTCCAAAAATAGTTATAAAATTAGCTTATCTCAATTTGTAGATGATGGAGCTATTTGGACAACAGCACACAAATCCTTACAAAAAGGGATTAGGAGTATTCAAGAAGCACTCAATGCCATAGAATCATGGAGTAAAAAATTTGGTTTTGTAATAAATCCCCTTAAAACTCAAGCAATTATCTTCAGAAAACAAAGAGTTAGCCTAGATGAAAATAGTCCCAATGTCCCAAAACTAAAGCTATGTGGTAAAATCCTAACATACTCAGACTCTGCAACTCTATTAGGAATGACATTTGATAAAACTCTCACATGGACAGGGTTCCCGCTGGCGATCGCCATTGTCGCAAATGGCGACAAAATCGAAAAAGTGGCGACAATTTTTCAAATTTGGCGATTTTTATGTCAACGACAATTTTCCCTGATAATTTTCTTCAAATGATATAAGCGACGCTCTGTTGTGTAAATATTGCGTAAGCGACCAATCTGGTTTTCAGCTTAGCTCATGCTGTGATGCACTGGACCCCAAAAAATCGATAACCAATCCAGCATGTGCGTCCTTCACCTGGCTATTAAAATAAACACAGCCTAGGGGCTGGGATTAGTGTAATTGACAATTAATTGATCGTGTGTTTGCTGTTAGTTTTAACATGAGTAAGACAATACCGGCAATGCTAATTGACGGCGACTTTTAAACGAGGTAATTGTGCATGTATGTTACGCTTTCGGTTCAAATAAAAGAGATGGTTTAATGAATTATTATCGATGATTTCGGACATAATACCGAAACTTTTATTAAATTATCAGTTTGATTTGTAAGTATAAAGCAAATTAAACTTATTAAAGAAATAATGTAATGAATTAGCATTGATGATTTCGGCAATTAGAGAAAGTGTGACTTTAATGTTGCCGACTTTTATCTAATTAGTTTCCTTTTGACAAGGCTTTTAAGAAGTGGGCAGGAGTAAAGAGCAGAAGGATTCTGAATTAGGATAATAGGATAGATACAGACTGTATAGCTTCCCTTAAATTCCAGATATTTTTTTACATTTTTTTTCAGATTAGGAAGTTTTAATCTGTCAATCCAAAATTGTCAGTTAAATCCAGAAAATGTACATAATTGGTCTTAAAAAGCAGTAAAAAATGAAACATATTTATAAATGAATTAGTTGTAAATGAAAAGTGAAATCAAATATCTATTCATAACTCTAATCAATTGTGGCTAAGATTTTTACTTTATTATCTATTACATGGAGTTCATAGTCTTTAACAGCCTGCTTAGATGATATATATTTTTTTATCTTGTATGTAGGTGTATATATATGTATCAATGTTAAATGTTATTGTATGATTATGTGCTTGTTGGAAATGCTATTTATGTAATAAAAATGATAAATTGTTTTCCTTTTTTGTTTATTTAATTCAATTTCAAATTATCAATTGCATTGATTAAAATCACATGAAACTTCCCAGTAATCCTATGCCTAAAGTTTGGCGACATTTTTTTGTTTTTGGTGAAAATGGTTGGCGACAACTTTTAAAAACCCAGGGGGAACCCTGCATGGAGAAATCATATAATGAACCTAATAAAAAGATGTGAATCTGACATCAATTTATTAAAATGCATCAAAGGTCACAATTGGGGATGCAGTAAAAAAAACCTCCTAACAGTATACAAAGGCCTCATCAAATCCAAAATTGACTATGGTAGCATTGCCTATAATTCAGCATGCCCTGAATTACTAAATAAGTTACAAGTATTACAAAACAAAGCTCTCAAAGTCATAACAAGATGTAAACAGCATACTCCCACAATACCCCTGCTAATTGAATGTAGTGAAATACCACTGAATCTCCATAGAGAAAAATGCATGCTCAAATATTGGGCCAGGTCAACCCCACTAGGTGAATCTCTCCCCATAAACAAAGAAATCAAAATTGATCCTGGCTATTCTTCAAGAGTAGCTAAATTAAAAAGAGCAAAAAAACCATATGCACAAGAAATTATAGATTTAACAAATAAGTACCAACCAAATGAAATTGAAAAACCTTGTCTAAAAGCCCTAAATGGACTGCAACCTCTTCACACAGATACAAGCCTAGTCAAACATATCAATAAACAGGTCAATCCATTGGTAAATCTAGACATTGCTAACAGATACATATCTCAAATCCATAGAGAATGGTCAATTTATACCGATGGCAGTAGAGATATTGAGAAAGAAAATGCAGGAGCAGGAATAGTAATAATAAATAATAACAATGAAAAAATTCAGGACAGAAGCCTCAAGCTTGATCATAGACTATCAATCTTCACCTGTGAACTGGTAGCAATCAGCACAGTATTACAATGGTTAATCTTTCAAAAAACCAAAATCACACTCCCCAATAATATTGCTATTTTTACAGACTCTTTAAGTGCATTACAATCCCTTGAAAATGGTTTTTCAAGATCTAGACAAAATCTGATAATACAAATCATATCACTCAATAACATGTTAGCCAATAACAATATAAACATCAAATACATATGGATACCGAGTCACGTCGGTATCATCGGTAATGAATTGGCTGATTCAGCAGCAAAAAAAGGAGCCTTAAACGGTGACAGGTTAAACATAAAACTTAGCACTAAAGAAATGCATCATATCATTAACAATAAAGTCAACTCACTCTTTAGAGACACCATATTTCCATCTTATAAGACAGAAAAAAACTTTAAATATGGTACATGTCCCATAAGAATAACACAATACTCTGAAAATCCGAATCATGACAGGATAATAACCCAGTTGAGGCTAAAATCTAGTAATCTAGGTGAAGAAAAGTTATTAAAAACAGTATATATGTGAATGGTGCTCAGAAAAAGAAACTTTTGAACACGTCTTCTTTGAATGCCCACAATACAAAAATGAACGTGTTCTATTAGAACGAGCATTAGATATGCATAACATAACAATAATCAATAGAGAAATTCTACTTTTTCCTGCAAAAAAAGATCAAAATATGATGCACCAGTTGGTCATTAAATACTTGAAAAATATAGGCATACTTTATCGTATGTAAAGAAAGACAACAATAACAAAAATTCTCTTTTCACGAACTCTGTGGCCCCAACTAAAATGAGATCTATGGGCTAATATCCGCCTGAATTTTTGGTAGAAACCGGGGCTCGTTGGGGATCTTAAATCCCTTTGGGCGTACACGGACCCACCCCGGTGGCTAACTTAAATTCAAACATAAGATCTCATATAAAACTCTAAAAACCACATGGAATTCCAAGCACACTCTGCAAAACCATTAAAAAATGAGGTCTATGGGCTATTATCCGCCTGTATTTTTGATAGAAGCCGGGGCTCGTTGGGGATCTTAAATCCCTTTGGGCGTACACGGACCCACCCCTGCGGCTAACTTAAATTCAAACATAAGGCCTCATATAAAACTCTAAAACCTCATGGGATTCCAACCACACTCTGCAAAACCATTAAAAAATGAGGTCTATGGGCTATTATCCGCCTGAATTTTTGATAGAAGCCGGGCTCGTTGGGGATCTTAAATCCCTTTGGGCGTACACGGACCCACCCCTGTGGCTAACTTAAATTCAAACATAAGGCCTCATATAAAACTCTAAAACCTAATGGGATTCCAACCACACTCTGCAAAACCATTAAAAAATGAGGTCTATGGCTATTATCCGCCTGAATTTTTGATAGAAGCCGGGGCTCGTTGGGGATCTTAAATCCCTTTGGGCGTACACGGACCCACCCCTGCGGCTAACTTAAATTCAAACATAGATTCTCAAATCACCACATCAAAAACAATCTTACACTACACAAGGTAGATCTATTCCCCATACTCATATCAAAAAAAAAAAAAAAAAGTTTTCCCTTTAACAAATGGGTAAATTCACTCATTATTAGCCTGACGGTGGTGGTAGATGGTTAAGCCGGGGGACCCAAATCCTCTCAGGGCAGTACCAGGCTGCTACCATACTGATCCGGTAATGCTCCAACGCCCTGCTGAAGATGGGAATGATACGTCATGGGTAGGGTGGTCCACCGTCCTATCTGGGTGTAAAAAGGTCCCATAAGTAGTGTATTATCTACATGGTGGCGGGATTATCTGTATGCATGAACTGAAATGAATGAAAGATGAATGACAGAGAAGAATGAATGAAAAACTAACCATAATAGATTTGTATGCTAACAATAAAAAATTTGGGAAGTATAAACAAATAACAGGGTGTTAGGTAATATAAACATTTAATCAACAAAAAACAAAAGAATTGAAGAAAAGAAAAAAAAGGTACTAGTATTTCATTTTCGGCTAGGAGTTATTACCCAAACAATCGCAGCCTACCAATTCCATCTTGGATGAATCTGATAAGTGGGAAATGTCTGTGGACCTGAAACAGAAACTTGTGTTCCCAAACATTATCCAGACATCACTGAGACCTGACATTGTTATCTGGTCTAACAAAGACAAGTGTTTGGTTATGGTTGAACTGACTGTTCCTTGGGAATCTCGTTGTGAAGAGGCTTATGAAAGGAAGAAAGCCAAGTATTCTGATCTGCAAGAACAGTGCAAACAGAAGGGATGGCGAGTGTGGCTCTACCCGGTGGAAATTGGTGCCAGAGGGTTCCCAGCCCAGTCGCTGTGGAAGATGTTAAGTGCTTTGGGGATCAAGGGAGCAGACAGAAAGCGTGCAGTGGGCACACTAAGCCTGACAGCTGAAAGGGCATCCAGCTGGTTGTGGATGAAGAGAGAGGAGAGGAGCTGGAAGCCTTCCATCAACACGTAGTGACTGATCACCACTGCGGGCCCGCCGCCTGGAGAGTGTCCTGTGATTAAAGGGCCGAAACACTTGTTGAAAGGCGGTTCTCAGCTGAGGATGTTGATGGTATGAGCAGTACAGAACTGTATTTCACTCACTTACTGTCCGGGAAACCGGTGACATTTGGGAAAGACCAGATGACAACCAAGAATAGTATGGTGACACCTGGAGAGACAGGTGACCCCCAGGAACAGCCTGGTCCGGGGCACAATGGGCTAGCAACCCTGAGTGCAGTTCTCGTGAGAGGACAACCCACATACAACAGCTACAGACTCAAAGAATGAAGAATACCCTCAGAGTCTTCCGAGAGGGAGGGCGGAAGAAAGACTCGTTAGGACGGATTTAACGGCAACGACACGGCTAGTTCAAACGACATTGACTGGAACACCGACAGTTGTTAGATGTAAGTGTGGTAAAGTCTGCAAAAACCTCAGGGACTACGCATTCACCAAGCCAGAACTGCGTGTGGTCGGGGAACTGAGCAGCAACAGCGCACAGGTGTTATTCCTGGTGAGACGCAGGAGGATCCTAGTCAGGACTCAACCCATAGTACTGGGACCTCTCCGCTGCTGAACAGTTTACTGCCCCAACACAGAGTGTTTCTTCACAACCTGGCGAGATGGATGAGGACACAGACCCGCTTCTGGAACTACTGAAGTCCCAAGAAGAAACTGAGCCATCACAAAACATACCACAGCCCGAAGCAGTTGAGGCACCAAGTGAACAGAGCCCACTGATTGACTGGCCGAAACCTACAGACAAACGTGCCTGGAACGACTTTGACAAGGAGCTAGACGTCATTTTGACCTCTGCCATGCAAGGGCCAGCAGACAGAAAGCTAAAGTGCATGACAACTCTAGTCTACACGGTGGGCAGGGAAAGGTTTGGCACAGTGAAAGCACGTCGACCAAAGCTCCAGCACACACCCAACAGGAGACAGAGTCGTATGAAGCAGATAAGAGGAGAGCTCAGGAGTCTCACAAAAACATACAGGAAGGCAAGTCAAGAAGAGAGAAGGGGCCTCCAAGAAAAGATTGTAAGCAACCAAGAAAGGCTGAGAACGCGAGAACAGCGAGAAGAAGGAAGGCGAAGAAGAGAGCAGAATTTGTATGCAACCCATACAGATTTTCCAAACAACTTCTTGACAAAGAAAGGTCTGGCCAACTAGAAAGCAGTATGGCAGACATTGAAGAACACCTCAGACAGGTCCACTCTGATCCAGATAGGGATAAACCACTAGGAGATTGCCCGAGACTAGACCCAGAGGCACCCCCAACATCCCCGCTGGAATGTAAGGAGCCCACGTCCTTAGAGGTGAAGGAAGTTGTGAGGAAGGCAAGAGCGGGATCAGCCCCAGGACCAAACAAGATACCATACAAGGTCTACAAGATGTGTCCCCTCCTGCTGCGTAGATTGTGGAACCTACTTAAGGTGATCTGGAGGAAGGGGAAGATACCTGATGAGTGGCAACATGCAGAAGGCATATTTACTCCCAAGGAGAAGAACTCCAAACACATCAGCCAATTCAGGACAATATCACTGCTCAACGTAGAGGGCAAGATATTCTTCGCCATACTAGCCAGAAGACTGACGACCTACCTTACCACAAATGGTTACGTTGATACATCAGTTCAGAAGGGCGGAGTTCCAGGCTTCTCTGGATGTGTGGAGCATACCAGTGCAATCAGCCAACTCATCAGGGAAGCGAAAGTGAACAACAGGGACCTTACTGTGGTGTGGCTTGACCTTGCAAATGCTTACGGGTCAATTCCTCACAAGCTCATTGAAGCAGCTCTCAAGTACTACCACATCCCTGAGCACATCCAAGGGATGATTAACGGGTACTTCAGTGGAATGAAACTGCGCTTCATGGTTGATGACAAGATGACAGCCTGGCAGAGACTAGAAAAGGGTATAGTGACTGGATGTACCATCTCTGTTGTCCTGTTTGTGATGGGCATGAACCTCATAATCAACCCTGCGAATACAGAAACGCGAGGGCCAAAGACATCTACAGGGTTGCACCTGCCGACTAACAGGGTTTCATGGACGACCTGACAGTGACAACCCAGACTCACATACAAGCGAGATGGGTACTGAAAGCATTGGAAGAGGCAGCTACTTGGGCTAGAATGAAGTTCAAACCCAATAAGTCTAGAAGCTTGGTCATCAAACGCGGGTTGGTCACTAGACGATTCAACCTCCAGGTCCAAGGTGAAGACATACCATCCATCATGGACAGTCCCATAAAGTGCCTGGGCAAGTGGTTTGATGCCAGCCTTAGTGACAAAGCCAACATAGGGCGCATCAGATCACAACTACAAGAAGGTTTGAAACAGATAGACCGATCTGGCTTACCGGGAAAATTCAAGGCGTGGCTCTTCCAGAATGGTCTCCTCCCCAGATTGATGTGGCCCCTGATGCTATATGAAATCACTACATCTGCAGTGGAATGCTTGGAGCGAACGATCAGCAGACACCTGCGCCGATGGCTGGGAGTACCACCAAGCTTTACCAGCATCGGACTGTATGGGCGAACCAACCAGCTACAACTCCCCCTATCATCCCTAGTTGAGGAGTTCAAAGTTGCCAAGACACGACTGGTGATGACGCTCAAGCAGTCGCAGGATATTCAATTCGCAACCTGGAATTGAAATAGAACAGGAAGAAAGTGGTCAGCAAGCCAAGCGTCGAACAAGCTGAGAGAAGACTCCAGCACAAAGACATAGTCGGCATCATCGCAGTAGGCAGACAGGGGCTTGGCAACTCCAAGACTACACTATGGAGCTCTGCCGGAAATACAGAAAGGAGGAGCATGGTGCAAGATGAAGTCAGAGCAGCAGCAGAAGAAGAAAGAAGAGCGAAAGCTGTTGCCATGGGTGCCCAAGGCGCATGGACAAAGTGGACAACTACAGACAGAAAACTGACCTGGGCAGATATCTGGAGATACGAACCACTTAGGATTGCATTCTTGCTCAGATCAGTCTATGACCTGCTACCGTCACCCGCCAACCTTCACAGATGGGGTCTACAAGACAACCCTAAGTGCCATCTGTGCGACAAAACGGGAAGCATGGAACACATTCTGTCTTCGTGTACCACATCCCTCACCCAAGGACGTTACCGGTGGAGACACGACAGTGTTCTTCAAGAACTCGCAGACAAGTTGGAACGAGAGAGGACCAAGAAAAGGACCAGACAGAAACCTTGTATGATTCAGTTCGTGAAGGAGGGACAGAAGGCACCCAAACAATCGCAGCCTACCAATTCCATCTTGGATGAATCTGATAAGTGGGAAATGTCTGTGGACCTGAAACAGAAACTTGTGTTCCCAAACATTATCCAGACATCACTGAGACCTGACATTGTTATCTGGTCTAACAAAGACAAGTGTTTGGTTATGGTTGAACTGACTGTTCCTTGGGAATCTCGTTGTGAAGAGGCTTATGAAAGGAAGAAAGCCAAGTATTCTGATCTGCAAGAACAGTGCAAACAGAAGGGATGGCGAGTGTGGCTCTACCCGGTGGAAATTGGTGCCAGAGGGTTCCCAGCCCAGTCGCTGTGGAAGATGTTAAGTGCTTTGGGGATCAAGGGAGCAGACAGAAAGCGTGCAGTGGGCACACTAAGCCTGACAGCTGAAAGGGCATCCAGCTGGTTGTGGATGAAGAGAGAGGAGAGGAGCTGGAAGCCTTCCATCAACACGTAGTGACTGATCACCACTGCGGGCCCGCCGCCTGGAGAGTGTCCTGTGATTAAAGGGCCGAAACACTTGTTGAAAGGCGGTTCTCAGCTGAGGATGTTGATGGTATGAGCAGTACAGAACTGTATTTCACTCACTTACTGTCCGGGAAACCGGTGACATTTGGGAAAGACCAGATGACAACCAAGAATAGTATGGTGACACCTGGAGAGACAGGTGACCCCCAGGAACAGCCTGGTCCGGGGCACAATGGGCTAGCAACCCTGAGTGCAGTTCTCGTGAGAGGACAACCCACATACAACAGCTACAGACTCAAAGAATGAAGAATACCCTCAGAGTCTTCCGAGAGGGAGGGCGGAAGAAAGACTCGTTAGGACGGATTTAACGGCAACGACACGGCTAGTTCAAACGACATTGACTGGAACACCGACAGTTGTTAGATGTAAGTGTGGTAAAGTCTGCAAAAACCTCAGGGGACTACGCATTCACCAAGCCAGAACTGCGTGTGGTCGGGAACTGAGCAGCAACAGCGCACAGGTGTTATTCCTGGTGAGACGCAGGAGGATCCTAGTCAGGACTCAACCCATAGTACTGGGGACCTCTCCGCTGCTGAACAGTTTACTGCCCCAACACAGAGTGTTTCTTCACAACCTGGCGAGATGGATGAGGACACAGACCCGCTTCTGGAACTACTGAAGTCCCAAGAAGAAACTGAGCCATCACAAAACATACCACAGCCCGAAGCAGTTGAGGCACCAAGTGAACAGAGCCCACTGATTGACTGGCCGAAACCTACAGACAAACGTGCCTGGAACGACTTTGACAAGGAGCTAGACGTCATTTTGACCTCTGCCATGCAAGGGCCAGCAGACAGAAAGCTAAAGTGCATGACAACTCTAGTCTACACGGTGGGCAGGGAAAGGTTTGGCACAGTGAAAGCACGTCGACCAAAGCTCCAGCACACACCCAACAGGAGACAGAGTCGTATGAAGCAGATAAGAGGAGAGCTCAGGAGTCTCACAAAAACATACAGGAAGGCAAGTCAAGAAGAGAGAAGGGGCCTCCAAGAACTGCGAGACATTCTCAGGAGAGAGCTACAAACTATAAGAAAGGCTGAGAACGCGAGAACAGCGAGAAGAAGGAAGGCGAAGAAGAGAGCAGAATTTGTATGCAACCCATACAGATTTTCCAAACAACTTCTTGACAAAGAAAGGTCTGGCCAACTAGAAAGCAGTATGGCAGACATTGAAGAACACCTCAGACAGGTCCACTCTGATCCAGATAGGGATAAACCACTAGGAGATTGCCCGAGACTAGACCCAGAGGCACCCCCAACATCCCCGCTGGAATGTAAGGAGCCCACGTCCTTAGAGGTGAAGGAAGTTGTGAGGAAGGCAAGAGCGGGATCAGCCCCAGGACCAAACAAGATACCATACAAGGTCTACAAGATGTGTCCCCTCCTGCTGCGTAGATTGTGGAACCTACTTAAGGTGATCTGGAGGAAGGGGAAGATACCTGATGAGTGGCAACATGCAGAAGGCATATTTACTCCCAAGGAGAAGAACTCCAAACACATCAGCCAATTCAGGACAATATCACTGCTCAACGTAGAGGGCAAGATATTCTTCGCCATACTAGCCAGAAGACTGACGACCTACCTTACCACAAATGGTTACGTTGATACATCAGTTCAGAAGGGCGGAGTTCCAGGCTTCTCTGGATGTGTGGAGCATACCAGTGCAATCAGCCAACTCATCAGGGAAGCGAAAGTGAACAACAGGGACCTTACTGTGGTGTGGCTTGACCTTGCAAATGCTTACGGGTCAATTCCTCACAAGCTCATTGAAGCAGCTCTCAAGTACTACCACATCCCTGAGCACATCCAAGGGATGATTAACGGGTACTTCAGTGGAATGAAACTGCGCTTCATGGTTGATGACAAGATGACAGCCTGGCAGAGACTAGAAAAGGGTATAGTGACTGGATGTACCATCTCTGTTGTCCTGTTTGTGATGGGCATGAACCTCATAATCAACCCTGCGAATACAGAAACGCGAGGGCCAAAGACATCTACAGGGTTGCACCTGCCGACTAACAGGGGTTTCATGGACGACCTGACAGTGACAACCCAGACTCACATACAAGCGAGATGGGTACTGAAAGCATTGGAAGAGGCAGCTACTTGGGCTAGAATGAAGTTCAAACCCAATAAGTCTAGAAGCTTGGTCATCAAACGCGGGTTGGTCACTAGACGATTCAACCTCCAGGTCCAAGGTGAAGACATACCATCCATCATGGACAGTCCCATAAAGTGCCTGGGCAAGTGGTTTGATGCCAGCCTTAGTGACAAAGCCAACATAGGGCGCATCAGATCACAACTACAAGAAGGTTTGAAACAGATAGACCGATCTGGCTTACCGGGAAAATTCAAGGCGTGGCTCTTCCAGAATGGTCTCCTCCCCAGATTGATGTGGCCCCTGATGCTATATGAAATCACTACATCTGCAGTGGAATGCTTGGAGCGAACGATCAGCAGACACCTGCGCCGATGGCTGGGAGTACCACCAAGCTTTACCAGCATCGGACTGTATGGGCGAACCAACCAGCTACAACTCCCCCTATCATCCCTAGTTGAGGAGTTCAAAGTTGCCAAGACACGACTGGTGATGACGCTCAAGCAGTCGCAGGATAGTTCAATTCGCAACGCTGGAATTGAAACTAGAACAGGAAGAAAGTGGTCAGCAAGCCAAGCAGTCGAACAAGCTGAGAGAAGACTCCAGCACAAAGACATAGTCGGCATCATCGCAGTAGGCAGACAGGGGCTTGGCAACTCCAAGACTACACTATGGAGCTCTGCCGGAAATACAGAAAGGAGGAGCATGGTGCAAGATGAAGTCAGAGCAGCAGCAGAAGAAGAAAGAAGAGCGAAAGCTGTTGCCATGGGTGCCCAAGGCGCATGGACAAAGTGGACAACTACAGACAGAAAACTGACCTGGGCAGATATCTGGAGATACGAACCACTTAGGATTGCATTCTTGCTCAGATCAGTCTATGACCTGCTACCGTCACCCGCCAACCTTCACAGATGGGGTCTACAAGACAACCCTAAGTGCCATCTGTGCGACAAAACGGGAAGCATGGAACACATTCTGTCTTCGTGTACCACATCCCTCACCCAAGGACGTTACCGGTGGAGACACGACAGTGTTCTTCAAGAACTCGCAGACAAGTTGGAACGAGAGAGGACCAAGAAAAGGACCAGACAGAAACCTTGTATGATTCAGTTCGTGAAGGAGGGACAGAAGGCACCCAAACAATCGCAGCCTACCAATTCCATCTTGGATGAATCTGATAAGTGGGAAATGTCTGTGGACCTGAAACAGAAACTTGTGTTCCCAAACATTATCCAGACATCACTGAGACCTGACATTGTTATCTGGTCTAACAAAGACAAGTGTTTGGTTATGGGTTTAACTGACTGTTCCTTGGGAATCTCGTTGTGAAGAGGCTTATGAAAGGAAGAAAGCCAAGTATTCTGATCTGCAAGAACAGTGGGAAACAGAAGGGATGGCGAGTGTGGCTCTACCCGGTGGAAATTGGTGCCAGAGGGTTCCCAGCCCAGTCGCTGTGGAAGATGTTAAGTGCTTTGGGGATCAAGGGAGCAGACAGAAAGCGTGCAGTGGGCACACTAAGCCTGACAGCTGAAAGGGCATCCAGCTGGTTTGTGGATGAAGAGAGAGGAGAGGAGCTGGAAGCCTTCCATCAACACGTAGTGACTGATCACCACTGCGGGCCCGCCGCCTGGAGAGTGTCCTGTGATTAAAGGGGCCCAAACACTTGTTGAAAGGCGGTTCTCAGCTGAGGATGTTGATGGTATGAGCAGTACAGAACTGTATTTCACTCACATACTTTCTATTTCTCAATAAAATATATTAAATGTCAATTTTTAAAAGGTGACCCGAAATTCCTTACAAAGTAAGGAACGGAGGGACATCCCATTACAAACCAATTCATACTTAACACCCTACAGAAATATTAGGCATAGTATAAAAACAAACATGACTCAATGCAGGATTTTCGAAGTTCAATTCCCGTCACGAGAGCTATCTCATGAATTAACAACAAACCCAGGCAAGCTATCCCGGAAAAACGGCATCGTTCGATTATCTATACACAATAGAATTGATCAAAACCACCAAACCTGTAAATACAACCTTACCATAACCACAAATCCTCGAATCCAACAAGCAAATTCCGTCTCTCAACCCATTGCAAATGGCGACCTTCAAAACAACAACATCCGGGTTACTTCTACAGCACGCGCTTACCAAGGTATGATTCCACCAATTCACA